>JAJJWW010006553.1:0-55593 GCA_023531295.1 Papaver armeniacum | reverse complement strand
TCTAAAACACCTAATTTTATATCTAGTATTTACGCTTTCTTTGCGAGTTTTCTTGTAAATTATGTATTTTATCGTTTCTTTTGAGTTTATAGGTGTTTTGGAATCATTGTAGCAAAATAAGAAGAAATTGTCCAAAGTAAGCAAGAAGGACAAACAGTCATTTCATGGGCGGATGATATTGGGAGGCGATGAAGGATAAGGGGTAACCACTTTGTTTATTACGGTGGCGTTATTGATTTTTGGGTGCCCATAGCATTTCCTATCATTACCTAGCCATTAAAACAAGAGATCTCTTCTCATTATTGTTATTATGAAATTCAGAGATAACATATGGTACTGCTTTGGTAAGAGAAGAGCAGATTGAGGTTTATATGGAATTTGAAGAATCAAAAATCGGTTGCGGCAATGGTTGATCTTCAAGGATTTGATGCTTATAGTCTCGAGAGAAGAATTAGAGAAGATATTGGGCGGTCTGTGTTAAAAGAGAAGACGAGAAGGAGATCGAAGGTGGAATACGAGAAAAGGGAATCGATGGCGAGAATTGATATGGGTTAGCTAGAAGTGGTCGAGATAAAGGTTTGTGAAGAACTGATGTTTGGGTTTGAGATGAAATCGATCCTGGTGGAAATTTAATGGGAGTGCTGTCAATGTGCATCTGAGAAATCGATGTTTTGTGTTGGTTGACAGGAACTTGCAGTAGTGAATCAATGAATGAATTGCAGATAGAATGGCTCGAGTTGTGTTGATGGAATGGGTTTCACTGTGAATCAAGTTTGTGCTGATGGGGAATCAATTGAGACCAGAGATCGATTCTGGTGATAAATTGAAGAAGGGTTTGTCTCTGCAATTGAAGAACGACACTGTGATATGATGAAATTGGGGTTAAAGTGAATTAGAACTTGAGTCGAGAATGGAATTGAATTGGGTGGCGAGATGGGTTTACGGTGGATGTTATTATGAAGAAATTGATGTAAAAATGCTGAGATGGGTTGCTCACCAATTCGTATTTAAAGAAAGAAATGAGTGGGTCTTGATGATCCATGAGATTGATTAATTGGAGTTTACAAATGCTTCCGGTGATATGGGAGTTGTTCTCGGGGTTTGAGAAATGGAAGAGATGGTGGTTGTTGCCATCGGATGAGTGGTCGCGACACGATTTAGAAAGTTGCGGTTGTATGAGCATAGTGAAGGCGAGGCTGGTGGTTCTTTTCATCCGGATGATGGGGTGATGGGTCCCGGTGCATAGCGGGAATGGCACTCGGGTGATTGCGGGAATCAAGTTGGCACAGGTATCTTGGTGGCATTGAGGCATAGAAGAGAATCTTGGGTGATGTTGGTGATTAAATGGTGTTGCTTAGTGTTGTTGCTCAACGAGGTACTAAGAAACGAGGAATGGAAAGGCGAGGCGGGGAATTGGATTGTCGTGACAAATGAGAGTAGCGTAAGGGAGCTGAAGTATAGAGCTTGGTGATGAAGCGAAGGCTGCGGAGGTTAGATTGAATGGGTCGTGGCGATAGATACGATGGTGCGAGAATAAAGCTCAAACTTATGAGATGATGTTTATTGGATTTGCTATGAAAATGCAGGGAAGAATTGGCGAAGGAAGTTGAGCTCGAGTCGATGGAAACAGGCGTGGTTTTACAACAAAAAAACTGAGGCCTTGAAGGAAGCAAGTGTGTATGAGTACAGGCTTGTAACCTGAGCATGGCTAGTCAGGGAAGTGGTGATATGAATTGCAGTAGATGGAGTGGTTGGGTGCAGCGAGTTGATGTTGTTCGTGTTGAGCCAGGGAGAGATGCGGAGATTGTGAAACTGGAATTGCAGGACATGGACAGGTCTGAGCTGAAGATAATGTTGCTAATGGTGGCGGAGACTGAAGCTAGAGACTGAGATGAATTGGTGGTGCTTGCAGCTGAGTACATGGAAAGAACAAGCTTCAATGGAATTAGTGATGTTGTAATGAGTTGAAGTTGCAGTAAGGCACTGGCAGGGAGAATGTGATCTGAGTGAAGTTGCAGGCATTGATTGAAGTGGTGTGTGTGTTTGTGCTGGTTCGGATTATGTGATTGATACTATTGTTACTTCAAAGAGATGAAATGGATGTGATCTGGTGGGTGATGTTTATAATCCGAGCAGATTTGAAAGATATGGTGATTGTTGTGAAGCTGCCATCGAATTGAAGAGAAGAAGAGGAATTGGAGATGAGGTTGCAGGGTGTACACAGATGTATGCAAATGGGACTGAAATTGAGATTGCAAAGCAATGATATAGACTCTGTGAAGATTGAAGCTGCAGAATTTGGTGAGATGGCCTGTGATGGTTTGATGTGCAACAAGCAGCCATTAGGGCTGGCTGTGTAATGCTGCAGCACAAGGATTGTGCATCACAACATTTGCCAGTGCAAATGGAATAAGCCAAAGTGAATCAGTCGATTAGCTACGACTCGGTGAGCCTTGACCGGTTTGACTCGGTGACTTGGTGAGTTGACTGGCAGTCGACTCGTTGGCCCGGTGACAGGGTGACTTTGTCGGTCACACGAGATGTCTGCAACGACTTTTCGAAGCCAAGTTTTAAACCACAATACCGGTTTTTTGGTGACATATTTTTTACATGGGTTTTCTCACACATGGGCTTGGAGGACTTCTATCTAGTGGACTTTTGAAGATTAGACCTAATTTTGGAAACAAGAGAGCTATTTAAAGGAAAGACTTTTACAACTAGGGATATCTTATATATCTTTTTGCCTCTACTTTTGTTCTAGGGTTTAGAACCATGAATGCTTTTCTATTTCTTCTTGTTATGAACTCCATGCATATGAGCTAGAGTTTTCTTTTGGTTATGGATTAGTTAGATTTCCAAACATGAGTTTTTGTTCAATAAATTAGTTTTCTCTAATATTATCGTTTATGATTCACTATTAATATTGGCATATGATTGAATGTTTGTTTTGTCAAGTTGAAAATTGGTAGAACTCACATGCATGTCTTTTGCTAGATTAGGGTTATTATACATAAAAGTGATAATTCTGATTTGAAGTAGCATAAATATGATTATAGTTTGTAGTGATATATTCTTATGATCTTATGTGAACCATAACCTTTGTTAAATGGATTAGTGCTTTTACACGTTCGATTGCTTTGATTGGCCTGATTTCATAGAACCTAATGCATCTGGAATTAAACTTAATTAGTGCTTTTACACGTTAGGTTGTTCTTTTAGATAGAATTCATATTCACATGTTTTAATGTGTTTGTTGATGACAAGAGGAGATTAGCGGGATATTCTTGCGATCAAGGTATTCTAGGGCCTTTGATAAAAGTTGAGATTAAAATATCAATTCTAGTTATTGTGTTGAAAACATGTTTGTGATTGAAGGCGAAATCCATGACCAATACTTTCACATCCTTGATTTGATTTGTTTACCTTTATTGTTTGCTTTTATTTAGTTTAATTTTATAAAAATCGGAAAATTCCGTGTTATTTATGAAAGCAGATCAGAATTGACAACCAAGACCTCTCTGTGGAGAGCGATCCTTTCTTGCCCTTGCTTCGTATATATTTTGAGTAGTAAGAAAGTGTAAATTGTTTTTGTGTTAGAAACAACCGGTCAAATTTTGAGCGCTTAGATTCTTAAAGTGGCCGGTTTGTCAATTGTTTTTTGTTTCTTTTTTTTGTTTTTTTTTTTTTTTTTTTTTTAGTTTTTCTTATTTTCTGGTTTTGACATAGTTTTGAGAACTCTTGTTTCAGGTACCAATTTTTATGGAAGGAGCATATTGGAACAACGGATACGGTTTTCAACCTCCTCAACACTATGACAATTTCCTACCATCGATGGGATGCAATCAAAACCAATTTATTGGCTATGATGCATATCCTAGAGAACCTTATGGTGATTTTCATATATACCAACAACAACCTTGTAGTGGGTATGTAAGTCAAGCACCTAGGTGGGATAATTCTACATCTAATTGGCTTTATTCGAGTTGTATGCAGATTTTGAATGGATTACAAGACATGCAAAAAGGCTAGACCAACTTGACCGTGATAGAAGAACGTCGCACAAGCGATTTTTGGAATATTTCTTCTTACCCAACTCAGGATCGTAGTTATGATCATTCACCCATTGAGGAATAGTCATGGGAAAGAGAACATATTGTAGTCAATGGTGGTAAGAGTGTGAACGTCAAGAAACTGCTTGAGAAATTATACAAGTTAGAAGATGATGGAGCCTCGGAAGAGCTTGTCGATGAAATTAGTAGGACCATTCATATGGAACTTAAGCGGCGTCGTGATAAGGGTTGGGAAGCGAAGCGATTCTTATTATGGTGAGTCGAAAATAAAGACGAAGATGATTGTGTTGAAAAGGACCTACCTTTGGAGATATTTGATGACATTAGTGTAGTTGACTCAACTCTTGATCTTTATAATGATCAAACACCTATTCAAAAGGTACTTGAGTATGATGAAACTAGTATGTTACAAAACTTCCTTGCAACAAGGTTTGAGTCTAATGAAGAGGAGTGTGTTGAGAATGAGACCGTTATGACCACTATTTTGGAAGACCCAATTGAGCTTGCAAATGATTGTAATGATGATGTTTATGTCGAAACTTTGGGTACGGCAGAAACGGACAAAGAATGGTTGCAAGGTTTGATAGAGGACCATGATATACAAGAGGTGAATAATTCACTTGAATTTTTTAAGGATAAAGAGGATTCCGTGATAAAAGAGATTGTGCAAGGTTTGTCTAACCCGTTGCCTATTGTTTCTTCTCCTTTACCTCTTATTGGTTTGAATTATGTGCTTCGGGAGTATTGTTGAATGACTTTATTTCACTTTTTCCGCCATTAGAGATACTTGATTCTCATACTATGCAGGTTTTGAAACAAGAAACCTTGGTAGTCCCCGACTTCTATATTCTTTATACACTTCCAAGTGTGGACAAGAATAAGTGTGGGGGAGCTTTTTCTGTTCATAGCTTCATTTCTGTTTTATATTACTAATATTTGTGTGAAGCTAGTGTTTGCAAAAGGTTCTATGGAAGGATCCCAACTTTTCGATTGTTGGTATATGGGGAATGAATCTTGCAAGGATATAGTCGGGCTGACAACTTTAAACCAAGCGCTGCATGGGAGGCAACCCATAGGTTTTGTATCTCTTATCTTATAATTTTTCTTTTCTTGTTTTTATTTTTTATGATTTCTTGTCGCATATTGTTATAAGATTTCCCACCTTGACTTTCTTTGGACGATTCAATTTACATTGAGGACAATGTAAAGTTTAAGTGTGGGGGAGTGGTTAAGCATTTGCGTTGTAAATTTTTAAATTTTTCAACTTTTGTGTAAATTAGTGAATAAAAACTCCAACTTGTGGTTAGTTTAGAGTCACATAGTATACATGTCGCTAAGATTACATCGAGAATCTCATAAGAGTGACTTAACTTAGAGATGACAGAGAACATGATCGGGTTTCTTAATTGTATGAGAGTTAAAGTTGGATTTAACCATGCAGTGGCAAATAAGGTGCGAGGCCCAATTCGGTATTAGAGTAGTGATCCCTATAGTTGAGACTACCCATGTTACATAATGTGAGGCACCACCTTCAATTCTTTGTACCTTTGTCTAAATATGTGCTTTTAGAGTGTGTGTCACCGTACGTAAATTCCGGGTAGAATGGTGAGCTACCCAACCTCCCACCAATAGAAGCACTATTTTGATCTCTTGAGTGCTATTTTGTCAATCATGATGGTGACATCGAATTGCTAACTTACATACCACGTGTAATCTTGTTCGCGATTAGCACCATCCACCTTATCTCTCTCTACACCAACAGGTCCATAGAAACACCATCATCATCAACAAGAGGAGCATCACAAATTTGAAGGAAAGTTGAACACGTTCATGGTTTACAAGCAACGATGCAGATTGAAAGCGATTTGATTCAAGTAAAGCAACAAAACAAGGAGCAGAATTTTTATAAGTTGAAGACTATTGTACAAGAGTGAAAATTATCAAGGATGAGAGTTAGAAAGTTTATGATATCAAGACATATAAGTTGTTAAGAATCAAGCGGTAAAGTACTTATATCATGGCCTTTGTACTTACGTTTTTATTTTATTTGTATTTTACTTTCTCTTGTCTCAAACAAAAAAAAAAAAAAAAAAAAAAAAAAAAAAAGAACAAAAAAAAGAAAAAAAAAGACAAGAAAAATTTCTTTAGGTTCGTTACTAGTTTTATTGTTTTATTTCGTTTTTATTTTGTATTTGTTTTATTTTTTTTTATATTCAAAAAAAAATGATAAAAAAAAAAATTGTAAAAAAAAGAAGAAATATATATATATATATATATTTTGGGTTTGTATCGTTCGTTTTTAGTTTTGTATTCTTTCAATAAAGCCAATGGAAGAAGGAATATCTACAAATAAGTTTCAAGCAATAAGGATTTAGAGGAAAGAGTTACATTGTCAAGATTCTACGAAGTTCAAGAGTTATCATCAAGAGTTGAAGACCAAGACGAAGATGAAGACACTTAGATTGAAGACCAAGACGTTTCTATGGATCTTTGTGAGAGTGGTGCTAGCTGCACGCCGAACGGATAACGAGGTAAGTAAGCATATTCCCACCTTCGTTAAGTGGTTGATTTCCTTTCGTAGAGATCGTCAGAAAAATGGGTTTTTAAAAAACTATAAAAGATGTGGGTTTTCAAAATACTTCGGAGGGTTTTACCTTCCTACCATTCAACGTGTCGATTCTCTCTTCATTCCTACACGGACACATGTGTGACCCATAAAAAGTTGTTTATTATTGAGCGCAAATTCATAAAACCCTTTCTTGTGAGGCAGAGTCGAGACTTTTGATCACTCCGAACCCAAAGGGATGGTTATTTCTCTCTCAACTTTTAAGGATGAGGTTGTGTTCATTTATGTGTCTAACTTCTTATGACTAGTGTGCAGAATCTCTATGTCTTTTTAGCGTGTTGGATGCTATCATTACGGAGAACTAGTAAGTTGGAAAAGTAGGTTTTGTGGGTATATCTCTAGTAAACCCTCACGAGACTATAACTCGTCCACTAGTGACACCTAGGGGTTTAAAGGCTTGTTATTTATGCTAAAAGTGACCGTAGCCTCGACGACACGGAGTTGTATGTACGATTTAGAATTGTTTTGTTTGATTTGCTCGAGGACTAGCAAAGTCTAAGTGTGGGGGAATTTGATAGGTGTCTAAAACACCAAATTTTATATCTAGTATTTACACTTTCTTTGCGAGTTTTCTGGTAAATTATGTATTTTATCGTTTCTATTGAGTTTATAGGTGTTTTGGAGTCATTTGAGCAAAATAAGAAGAAATTTTCCAAAGTAAGCAAGAAGGACAAAGCCGTCATTTCATGGGTGGATGATATTGGGAGCGCAGTGAAGGATAAGGGGTAACCACACATTTATTTTGGTGGCGTTATTGATTTTTGGGTGCCCATAGCATTTCTATCATTACACAAGCCATTAAAACAAGAGAAATCTTTCTCTTCTCATTATTGTTATTATGAAATTCGAGAGATAACATATGGTCACTGGTAAGAGAAGAGCAGATGAGGTTTATATGGAATTTGATAGAGAATCGGAGAAATCGGTTGCGAATGGTTGATCTTCAAGGATTTGATGCTTATAGTCTCGAGGAAGAATTAAGAGAAGATATTGGAGCGGTCTGTTAAAGAAGAGAAGAAAGGAGATCGAAGAATTGAATCGAAAAAGGGAATCGATGGCGAAATTGATATGGGTTAGCTAGAAGTGGTCGAGATAAAGGTTTGTGAAGAACTGATGTTTGGGTTTGAGATGAAATCGATCCTGGTGGAAATTTAATGGAGTGCAATCCAATGTGCATCGAGAAATCGATGTTTTTGTGTTGGTTGACGGAACTTGCGGTAGTGAATCAATGAATGAATTGCAGATAGAATGGCTCGAGTTGTGTTGATGGAATGGGTTTCACTGTGAATCAAGTTTGTGCTGATGGGGAATCAATTGAGACCAGATATCGATTTTGGTGATAAATTGAAGAAGGGTTTGTCTCTGCAATTGAAGAACGACACTGTGATATGATGAAATTGGGGTTAAGCTGAATTAGAACTTGAGTCGATAATGGAATTGTATTGGGTCGAAACTGAGATGGGTTTTTGGTGGATGTTGTTATTATGAAGTAATTGATGTAAAAATCTGAGATGGGTTGCTCCTGCAATTCGTATTTGAAGAGAAGAAATGGTCAGTGCTGATAGATCCAGTGATATGGGGTTGTTCTCAGGGTTTGAGAAATGGAAGAGATAGACTGTTGCCATCAGATGAGTGGTCGCGACCTGATTTAGAAGTTGCAGTTGTATGAGCTGCAGGGCAGGCTGGTGGTTCTTTTCATCCAGGTGATAGGACTGATGGAGTCGCGGATGCATAGCGAGAATGGCACTCGGGTGATTGCAGAATCAAGTTGCCCTGAGTATACTGGTGGCATTGAGGCCTAGAAGAGAATGCTGGAGTTATGTTGGCTGATTAAATGGTGTTGCTTAGTGTTTTTGCTCAACAAGTACTAAGAACAGGAATGGAAGACTGAGCCAGGGAATTGGATTGTGCAGCAGCAAATGAGAGTAGCGTAAGGGAGCTGAAGTAGAGAGCTTGGTGATGAAACTGAAGCTGCAGGTTAGATTGAATGGGTCCGTGGCAATGAATCTGATGGTGCCGATAATAAAGCTCAAACTTATGAGATGAGGTTTACTGGATTTGCTGTGAAAATGCAGGGAAGAATTGGCGAAGGAAGTTGAGCTCGAGTCGATGGAAACGGAACTCTGGTTTACAAAAAAAAACTGAGACTGTGAAGAGCAAGTGTGTATGAGTGCAGGCTTGTAACCTGAGCATGGCTAGTCAGGGAAGTGGTGATATGAATTGCAGTAGATGGAGTGGTTGGGTGCAGCGAGTTGATGTTGTTCGTGTTTAGCCGGAAGAGATGCGGAGATTGTGAAAACTGGAATTACGAGGACATGGGCCAGGTCTGGTGAAGATAATGTTGCTAATGGTGGCGAGACTGAAGCTAGAGGCGAGATGAATTGGTGGTGCTTGCAGTGAGTACATGGAAAGAACAAGCTTGATGGAATTAGTGATCTTGTAATGAGTTGAAGTTGCTGATAAGGCACTTTGGCGGGAGAATGTGATATCGAGTGAAGTTGCATGCGTGATTGAAGTGGTGTGTGTGTTTGTGCTGGTTACGATTATGTGATTGATACTATTGTTACTTCAAAGAGATGAAATGGATGTGATCTGGTGGGTGATGTTTATAATCAGCGATTTGAAAGATATGGTGGTTGTTGTGAAGCTACCATCGAATTGAAGAGAAGAAGAGGAATGGAGATGAGGTTGCAGGGTGTACACAGAGATGTATGCAAATGGGACCCGAATTGAGATTGCAAAGCAATGATATAGACTCTGTGAAGATTGAATCTGCAGAATTTGGTGAGATGGCTGTGATTGTTTAATGTGCGACAGCGACCATTAGGAGCTGGATGTGTAATACTGCAGCACAAGGATTGTGCATCACAACATCTGGCTAGTGCAAATGGAATAAGCCAAAGTGAATCAGTCTGATTAGCTACCTGACTCGGCTGAGCCTTGACCCGGTTTGACTCAGTGACTTGACCGAGTTGACACTGGCCGAGTCGACTCGTTGACCGGTGACCAGGTGACTTTGTCGGTCACCTGATATGTCTGCCGACGACTTTTCCGGCCAAGTTCCGACCACAATATCATTTTCCGAGCGACATATTTTTGGGCATATTTTTTACATGGGTTTTTTCACACATGGGCTTGGAGGACTTCTATCTAGTGGACTTTTGAAGATTGACCTAATTTTGGAAACAAGAGAGCTATTTAAATGAAAGACTTTTACAACTAGGGATATCTTATATATCTTTTTGCCTCTACTTTTGTTCTAGGGTTTAGAACCATGAATGCTTTTCTATTTATTCTTGTTATGAAATCCATGCATATGAGCTAGAGTTTTCTTTTGGTTATGGATTAGTTAGATTTCCAAACATGAGTTTTTCTTCAATAAATTAGTTTTCTCTCATATTATCGTTTATGATTCACTATTAATATTGGCATATGATTGAATGTTTGTTTTTTCAAGTTGAAAATTGGTAGAACTCACATGCATGTCTTTTGCTAGATTAGGGTTATTATACGCAAAAGTGATAATTCCTGATTTGAAGTAGCATAAATATGATTATAGTTTGTAGTGATATATTCTTATGATCTTATGTGAACCATAATCTTTGTTAAATCGGATTAGTGCTTGTACACGTTCGATTTCTTTGATTGGCCTGATTTCATAGAACCTAATGCATCTAGGGAATTAAACTTAATTAGTGCTTTTACACGTTAGGTTGTTCTTTTAGATAGAATTCATATTCGCATCTTTTAATGTGTTTGTTGATGACAAGAGGAGATTAGCGGGATATTCTTGCGATCAAGGTATTCTAGGGCCTTTCATAAAAGTTGAGATTAAAATATCAATTCTAGTTATTGTGTTGAAAACATGTTTGTGATTGAAGACGAAATCCATGACCAATACTTTAACATCCTTGATTTGATTTGTTTACCTTTATTGTTTGCTTTTATTTAGTTTTAATTTTATAAAAATCAGAAAATTCCCGGTGTTATTTATAGGAAACCGAATCAATTTGACAACCAAGACCTCTACGGGAACGATCCTTTCTTGCCCTTGCTTCATTATATATTTTGAGTAGTAAGAAAGTGTAAATTATTTTTGTGTCGGCTGACAACCGGTCAGCAACCATTCTCTTCTTAATATCAGCCTTAGAGGGTTCAAACAAAGCATGACAATGTTTTTTCACATTTTCACCTATATGATATGTACATAGGAAATTTTGTGCATCCGGATATACGGCGGATATGGCATTCATTAGTGCGTCAAATTGATCGGTTATGATGACCTTCAGAAAACGATTTTCCGGGAAAAATAATTTCAATTGCCGCAATGCCCAATGATAATTGTAATCCCTCTCGTTTTCCATTAAACACCAAGCCAATGTGAATGTTACCTTGTCCAATGTTTGCCCCACGATGTTGAACAACGGCATGTTGTATTTGTTTGTCTTGTAGGTGCAGTCCATCATAACAACATCACAACACGTATGAGCCAATTTTGAAAGCAAAGGATGCGAAATCAATATTTGAAGCGGCTTGTTGTCCGGACCTCTTTTAATGATACGCGTGTAATTGTGATCCCAAACTATCTTCTCAAATTCTTGCATAACACTCCTCCCTTCCCATTCCAACCTTTTAATGGTTGCTTGTGCGCTATAAATTGTAGTGAGTGAAGAAACGTTGGTCTTATCCTTTTCCTTGAAGGTTCAGAGAATCACTCTTGGTTTGATACATGCTTTGGTCATCATCTTTACATCCTCGAATTGATCAGGTTTTAGCTTCGCAACTAGGGAGTGACCTTCAAAATATTTCGGATCGGGGTGGTTGTGACGGCCAAACCACACGTTACATTCCCATTCTTTTTCTTCTTCTTTTGAACCTCTTAGATAGAATACAAGCTTAAAGGGGCAGTCATCATTCCTCGTAACTGTCTTGTATACCCTCTTAGTCTTCTTTTCATATACATAACCCTTTCTCTTATGGCTATTTTCTCATTGTATTTTCCACTTCTCTCGCAAACCATCTCAAAACGAACATCTGAACGTTGCGTATTCCTTACTAAGACACACATGTTATTAAGATCCGTCGCTTTTGCCCAAGCAATTGCTTCCTTTTCATATTTTATTCCCTACATAAGGACAACAATGGGAGATTACAAGCAAATCCCAACATAAAATTGTAAAAACTAGGTGAAAGTATTGTTTGGTAACATACCCGAGGTATTTTATAGTACTCCGACGTATCCCGATGGAGCGGTTTGGAGTTTGGTTGATCGTTGTATGTCACAATCTAAGGAATGAATGAAAAGAAATTGGATTAGTTCAAAAACCAGCATTGTCGATAAGTAAAGTAAGCTGCCGGGATTAAGAACCGAACCATAAATGGTAATCGACTCTCCATGCCGGTATTAAAACCTGAATTCAAGGAATTTGAGTTTTCATACCGGTATTAGGTTTCGGCATACGAAGTTAAAAGAAACAAATGCCGGTATTTAAGTTCAAAATATCATTAGCTTCAGATGTTTTTAATGTAAAACCGCATCCTCGACATTTAAGTTGCTATGCCGGTATCGTCTTATCGACATTCTATGTCATGTACTCAAGCTACTTGGATTGAATATTTCATAGAATATTCATTTGGTAGGTAAAAGTATAAATGTGTCAAGATACAATCTTGGTTTGAATACTGCGCCTGTATGTTCTTGAACAGTGGGGGATATTTTGTCCCGCATACAAATATCTATGAATACAATGCTTAGGTTAAATGATACCCTACGTAGAATTCATACAACGAGCATGCTTAGGTACTAAGCTTTTTTTCGAGAAATGGCGGTTTCAAAAAAAAAAACAAATTTTAACCTCTTTAAAGCATTACTTGTGTGTTGGGGTTGCTTGTATCTTTTGAACATGTTTACTTTCTTGAGTTGGTTCTTCACAAAACATTTCATGGTCACGAAAATAATGATTCAAAGGTGTTGGTTCATCATACAACAATTGTGAGTTGTTATCATTAATCGAAGATTGAAGATATGATTGTTGTTTTAATTGAGCTAAAGATTCAGCAGCTGCAAGTCTCTCATCACAATCATCTTCCATTTTCAAAAAAAAAAAAAAATTCTACTCAATTTTTTTTTCCCTGATTCTACTCTCAACTAACCCACACAAATTCAAATAAACATAAATATACAAATTATATCCCCCAAATCATTAATATTTTACTAATCAGGATTAATAACTAATTATGATTAGGGAGGGTTAGATTAGGAATTAATAATTTAATTATATAAGGGGTAACCCAGCTAGGATATTTGGATCCCTATTTTGTCATTTAGCTATATCCCCCAATTAGTTTCCGTATCCAATTATGCGTTCTTTTTGGGCTATCCTCGTAGAAATCCCAACGTTTTTGTTTTGTTTGGGAGACGGACAAAGTTTGGATTTTCCTAAATAGACGGACAAATCGGTTTGTCCGTTCTTATTTCTTAAGTTTTGTAGTTTTCTTCCATTTTAACCCTCCACCATAGTTAGAAACTCAACCATAGTTAGTCCAAAATTAGGATTTGGAAAATGGGTTTGTTCTAAACACCGAATGGAAAAAGAGCAAAGCTCATGAATATTAAGTATTATGGGTAAAGGTACAGAATAGCTATGATTATTGCACTAATAATTATAAATGATTAAATTAAAGTTTGGATCATCATTTTGTTACCAAAACACTTACAAACCCAAGAGTAATTAATATCCATTTGCTAACATAACTAACCTAATGTCTAAAACTTAGAACAACTCAGTATTTCATTCATCAATCAAAACGAACCTTATGACTTACAAACTTTATGGCTTGTCCTTAAAATCGGAGAGAGGGTCATCTGCACAGAGGAGTTCCTGGCATCTGCATTTCCTCAAAGACGTGACCACACTTCTGATTAAGAACACCGTAAATACCACCAAGAGCACCTTATGGAGCCTAGATTTCGACTAGGTACACAAGTTCGAGAAGTCTAGGTTTAGTTATGAGTTGTGATGCATACATAACGCTCCCTAGCGGTAGGAATAATCTGTCCACCACCTCTTGTGAATGGCATCAAAATGAAGAACCATGTCACATACTTGACGCATATACCTCTCATGTTCTCTTCTGCAAACACCTTCCTTTGACACCTAATGAAACCACCGCGATAATCGGATCCTTGATTTCATTAAATCTTCGAACTCCCTTACACATATCCACAACCATGTTTGGACCGTTAGTATTTGGACCAAAACACCCGGATCTTCTTTGCAAGATCCTTGTCACATCCTCTTCGTGATAAGATCTTTGAACGAATTTTGGGATCATCTCTTGGACCAATACGACCATCATCAATGGCTTCATCAATTTCATCCTCAAGAGGTCGTGCCTCCATGTACAGACCAGTTGTGCTTGTTTGGAGATTTGCTCATGCACAGTTCTTGAAGACTTCTCTAGCACGTTTCACTAATGACACCACGAGGTCAGACTTCACGATTTCTGCACCACCCATGAAATCATCCTGCAAATCCTTTAAACAGATCTCAAGATGGAGTTCTCCAGATGCACGAAAATATAAATATCTTAGATCTAATCCATTTTCTCATAAGAGAAAGCATGTCCAGTTACAGAAGGGATGACGAACCTGCAATAATGTGCTCTTAGAGTCTTCAATGGTACACTAAACTATATCATTATTTATAATCATTTTCACACGTAATTATTATTGCTATTGTATATTGAATCTTTCATAGCTCCGATCGTGTGAACCCAAAACTATATCCGTGACTTGCAGTGTGACTTGATTTCCGTGAAACGAAGCATATGAAAAACCATTCAAAACTATATATAGCTCATGTATGGTAATTGACTCATCGTGTTTGAGAAAGAGCACTTTTTGGTTTTCATGGTCTAATATATGTGATATGAAGCATATTAAAGTATAAGGATCTACTAAATTGGTTCTTGAACTTTAGGTAAAACAAGGAATATCGGTGCCATATAATTCGAAGATGTGTGCATAGTTTTTCAGTCGGTCCTAAAAATATATTGGGTACTTGTTTTTCACGATCCCATAACATAAATTGGATACTTCTCTATCAAGTTCCCATAATATAAATTGGGTATCTTTTCAACACGCTTGCATAATATAAGTTGGGTACCTTTTTAACACAAATCGAATAATAATATTTGGGTACCTTTTAACAAGGTCACCTACCAGCACCTTCAACTAAGTTGTACTATCACATCAAACTTGAGCTCACTCGCAACTCCATTCAAACACAGAGCAAAGACATATCCTCCTTCTCTCGCATTTCACCAAAGCACAATACCACCATCAACTCGCAACTCAAGCTACAATCTTTACCGCAAACATTCTACAGGACACACTACCATTGCAACAAGTCACATTAGGTTTAAGATAAGCTTAAAGGAAGAAGGAGAGTAATCACATGATCGAATTTCTATACTTTTACTAGAACTTGTGAATCGAAAAGAACAAAGAGATGTAAAACCTTTCGAATGGGAAGTCGAGACATTCATATTTGTAATTGGATATATATGACAAAGACAATCAAACTATGTCGTTAATGCTTCCTCGGGAAGCTAACCTCATCCATGACAACCATATGATTCAGTATAGAGTTATAGTCTTCAAGATGAACTTCGTCACTCTTGTACAACATAAGTTTTACTGCAAATACAACAATACATGCATGGAGGTATGCGGGGGCTAACCTTCCTGAAAAAAATTCCTCCTCGCTTCCGTCTCCCGCAATAAATACCAAAACTGATAAGATCTAAACACCGCTAATACTTGTTTATGCTAACCTTTCCCCATATTGTAACCCAATCAGATAAGATCACAGATGAATTTAATGGTTAAATTCACATATTCAAATGGGAGCTATGATTCAGTAAAATGTTCGTTCGAGGAAAAGAGGAGTCTTTATGCCCAAATAATGCAAAAACACTACCAACTAAGTAGATATTCACAACTACATACACAAAGCCTTTAATTGTTTACTTGATTCCCGGACGCAAAGTTCCATTAGAGCCGACCACCTCGAGTTCATAACCTTAATGTTTATTTGCAAAATGTAATCCCAAAGAGAGATAATTTCACCAAGCAAGTTAATTAAGTTACAAGAATAAAGGCTAAATCCTCCTATTAGCTGCTTAAGGTCTTAAATTTCATTAGAATAAAATTATCTGGGTAGAAAATCAAGGGACCTTATAAATAAAAACACAATAAGTGGCTAATGTAGTATAAAATTAACTGGGGTAGCTAGGATTTTTGTAATTTATTTGTGTAGTATAAAATTAACGAGGTAGAGGCTTATCCTGTAATTCATTAAGAAATCCCACCACCACTACTCAAGATTCATCTACAACAGATGTACACCACTTTCTTTCCCTTGTGCTCCCGGTAAAACTAAGTTATTGCTATCTCTATTGGGGACTAAAAATAAATACAAAAAAGTACAAACTTTCAAAAATGTAGATATACATACCAACTTCGTATCATGATCACCACTGCATTTTGAAGATTAAAAAGATCCCGTTAAGGTACAGGTAATATATTCTCTAATTGCAACATTTAATTTTCATGCTTGTTCTTGACTCGCTAACTTGAATTTACAAGGCCAATCCTAGAACGCTCACCTTAGATAAGAACTTTATAACCTTTGTTGCTAATATTGTCGTGATATTCTAGCTACTTTAACATCCATTTCATGGGAAGGCACCTATTGCGGCTACTTCATTTTCCAATCGTTTCATGTTCATTATCGGTTAATTATTTGCAACCATTTCATAACGATTGTTGCTAGAAAAATAATAAATTGATCAAACATCCGTGGCCTTGAGAAAAAGCACCACGGTGCAGTTTATATATACATATACCTCACGACATGGAGAGCTTTACGAACCGCAACATTGTTTGCCCAATGATGTACATTACTGAAAACTACACAATTTATAACATGTATTAGTATTAGACCTTCTAATAAAAAACCCTACTAAATATTACTGACAATATTGTTTAAGACGCGACAATGAACACTTCAACACTACGTATGCTTATGGATGTCATAAATTGGGATGAGAAACAAGATACCCTAAGTGGGTTGCAGAGAACCATAAAAGCATAAACATAGTAAAATGAACTCGATAATAATAGTGTATAAACTATCAAAATGCTAGATCATCTAATTCTCAAGAAATCTTTCTTCTTAATATCAATCAACATACATTTTCCACAATTGCCACCAAACATAAATCATGCAACTTAACCCCTTGAATTGCTAAATCCAATAAAAAATAAGAGACTGATATCAATTCTTCATATGGAAAAGCTAATCATCAAAGTAAACACTATTTTCTTTAAGCTTGTAGTGAGAACTATGTTTCCGAACGCCGGGATTTTCGATAGGCTCCATTAGGATTGAGACATATGATACCACATTGTAAACTAGAGCAAAACTTTTGTAACATAAAAATTATAGGAAAAATAACAGAGATCAATAGACTAGATAAGGACCCATGCAAAACTATTACGGGTCCCTTTCCCAAATTCCAAAAGAGAGGCAATATCACAACCATTTTACATGCATAACTGATTTCTCAATTGCACGGTAAAATAAAATTCAAACAAACCCAATACTAGATTTAACATATATAGAAAGAGAATATAAGAGGAATTAAGAAATTAAAATTGCATGCACATAATATTTGTTCTACCATAATCTAAATCGAAACTATAGAAAACAAACAATAAAATTCGAAGTAGAGAAGGAAGTCGAACCGAAAGCAAACTCCTTTTACTTCATTAATTTTTCGGGCAAGAAACTTTCCAGGTTAGTGATTCAAGATCCAATTCCGAAAAACTCATCTTTCCTAAACCCCCAAACAACATCATTCTTTCCACTCAGTAATCCGAGGAGAAGAAGAATAAAAGAGGAAACTTGGGACCTTAGGTATAGCTTTGGTTAAGTTTAAGGACTACAGCGTTTTTTCAATACAATTCCTTTCCAACCAGGGCTGGCCGATTTGACTCTGTCCGTCAAAGAGGGATGACTGATACGTGATCCGGGTATAAGGTTTGAATGAAACCTTTGGATTTCTGTGAAGATAGCCCGTTCTTTTTTAGGCTTCAGTGGGAAAGCGTTTTTCTGGTGCGTGTGCCCAACTTTTTTTTTTTTTTTTTTTTTTTTTTTTTTTTTTTTTTGCTTTTTTCAAATTGGATATGCGAATCATACGAGTGCTATATGGCAAAACCTGAATATTTTGCTGAATTGGAGTGTATCGATATGGCTAGCACTTGGACAGCTGTCTTTGTGAAACCACCAAAATATCCTCTCCATGAATACATGAGAAGTACACTTGAGTGTCACCGTCACGTGATATTTTGTTGTTTGGTTTTGTATACTTTTTCATAACTAGTCATATAACACAAGGGTGGGCAAACTTGTGGTACAAAAACTCCACCCATATGTTGAGAGTTATAAGAACTCCATTTCCCCCAAAAGTGATACAAAAACTCCAAATCTTTTAATGTGGGTAAATTACATCCATTTCATTTTCAAGAAATACCCAACCTACCCTACTATGCATCGTCTTCTTCTCCATACGAGATCTATTATCTCTCTCTATCACTCACACCAACACCATTAACAGAACCTCATCTTTCTCCTCCGCACCACCACCAGAAACACGATCACCTCTTGATCCTCCACAAACGTCGCCTCCTTTTCTTCTTCTTCTCCTATCACCAATAGCAACACCTACTACTCCCGTACCAACATAAATATATACAGATCGGGAATACAAATTAAGGAAAATATAAAGGTAAAAATCCAGTTAAATCTAGAGATCTGATTTTTTGTGTAACATTAATGTGGTTTTTCTTCTCAATCTATATATTCAAAAGTTGGATGTCAAACAAATCGGTCTCAAATGCCGATTGGTTTGTCGTTTTGATGAACTACGTCTAGGGTATTGAAGAATTGGTCTCAAATGATGAATAAATCAAACAGTCTTTTGATATTCTAATAAAGTGTGGATCTTGCATGTGTTTAGTACAGAGATTTGTTTTCACTTACTAGATTGTTTGGCACGAGCACATGCACGTGCAAGCTGGAAATCCTTTTTTTGTGTTATGGGTAGTGGGACCTATTATCAAATTACCATTATGTCCTCACTTTTATTTATATTAGGATTGGATGAGTAAATAAAATTAGGGGCAAAATAGGAAGTTCCTAATTCCACTTCAACAACCTTCACCTTAAGGGGTGTTGGCATACGCACGTGCAAGCTTATCCGGGTGAAAGAGTGAGTGGGTGTGTTAAAAGAAAAAAAAACAAAAAAACTTAAATTACGATTATACCCTCGTTTTTATTTATATCACATAAATTAGGTGCACATTATATAAGGGCAATTTTGGAATTCTAAAATTTACAGCTTTAAAAACAACTTAAATTACGATTATACCCTCGTTTTTATTTATATCACATAAATTAGGTGGACATTATATAAGGGCAATTTTTGAATTTCAAAATTTACAACTTCGAAATTCATGAACAACTTAAATTACTATTATACCCTCACATTATTTATTTTACATCATTTCTACCGGCATAGAATAAGGGCAAAATCGTCCCTATAAAAATTTGCAGACTTAAATTACTATTATACCCTCACATTATTTATTTTACATCACTTCGACCGGCATAAAATAAGGGCAAAAGTGTCCATATAAAATTACGAATATACCCTCGTTATTTTTCAAGACATTTATTGGAATAGGTTAAAATTAAGGGCAGTTTCGGCAATTTGAAATTTGGGTGCACTGTTCATGAACAGTGCCTAAGGGGTCTTCGCTTTATAGTATTGTATAGATATGGTAAGTTCAATGAGTATTCTAATCGATTAGTACAATGATTCAAACAAAGTAATTACATTTTCGGTTTCATCTAATTTTGGTGGAGGATCTAATTTCATCTAATTTTGGTGGAGAAATTACATTTTCAGTAGATAAAAATTAATCTAAAATAAAAAAATAAAAAAACAATTTGTTGCTTTTGATTCAAAGTATGATTTCATTTCAGCTATTTGATCCATGTGTGGGAATTGATTGGGTTTTGAAGACGCGTCATGTTGATTAGGATTTCTAACATTTTTTACTGTTATATTAATGCTTTGAGAAGTCTTAACATGATTAGAGAAAGAAACTAATACTTCCATTTACAATAAAATAGTTGATTAAGTTTTTAGTAGTATAATTAGGAAGGCTTCCCTTGATAACTCTCAAAACCGTTCACTGAGATCTTAGACAATAACAGTTGTTGATAATTGTGTTCTCATTATTAGTTGTTGTTATTTCATAGGTTTTCTTTGCTCTCACAATGACTGCAATTGTATATGCAAATAATTTGGCAAAGCTCTATACTTGAACCCGGTCGATGTACTTGTTATTTCTCTCCACGTAATATGAAGTGGGATTTTTCGTTTAGGAATGATTTAATTTGTGTGATTAGTATTAATGTGTAACTAACTTGCAGGCCGATTGTTTACTTGCAGGTGCCGGTGGCTTCTCAAAATCATCACCCCCATATTCGTGTAGCAAAAGTTCCCACCCGGATTAAGCATGTTCAGTTTGCAAAAATCCGGTAAACTAAATTACTAGATATCCATGCCCCTTTTTGTCTCGTTTTCATTTGTTCAATGGACTTGTATAACACCTCTTATAATTTCTCTTGCAGGTACACAACAAGTCCGCATATGTTCAATGGACTTGTATAATACACTCTTATAATTTCTCCCTATAGTTGAATAGACAGTTCATGAAACCAATTTTTGGATTCGTCATATTTTTGCTAATTTTTGTCGATGAAACCAATTTGTTGGTGAAGTAGTTACTTGTATTTTGAAGGTTTATCTACCTGGAGTCTTGTTACTCTATTTTTATCAGCATATAATGGTAGTATATTACATAAAAAAAAACAACAAACAATGATAGTATAGCTTACAAGATTTTGTCTTGAATCATTTTGTGACAGGTTTAGTGGTGGATAGGACTTCTCTTTGGCTCGTTTTGGTAGTTTCTTGGCATTTTCGGTCTTTTGTTTTTTACTTAGATGGTCGTTGTTAGCTGGTATCCTTGCTAGTAGCATTAATATTGTTATTATTTGATTATTTGATGCGTAGTTTTAAGTGTTTGCAGGTTCTGGTCAGTCTACAAAGTGGGTAACTACTTGGCAGAGAAGAAGGTGAAACTCTGCGAGTTCACATTCGACATCCATTATGGACTTGAAAATTTAATGGGATGCTTGGATACATAATGGGTAAGCATGTGTTATACGATTATCTTTGGGCATAAGAAAACTAGTTCTCTCATTTTTCTTTGTGGTGAAGTTGATGTAGCTCCATATTTTCTCTATATTATTATTTGTGCTGAAAATGTAGAGATAGGTAATGTAGTATCTACTTGCAAAGATTTTACAGAGTATTAGCAGCTCGTATAGTCTTACCTGCAACTTAAACAACTGGGGAGAAAATAAGTTCATCTTAATAACTGTGGTGGTGAGCATTGAGAATTCGTTTCTGCTTGGGCCACTTCTTGTTCATGCAAGATAAATGTCTCTTGATACTCATAGACATTTGCACGAAACCAATTATATTTTCATCTTATTCTCAAGGTAAAGATCTCTTGAAAATTCGTCTGCTTCCATCATAAATACGATGAAACCAAAATTGACTTCATCATAAGATGAAATCGTATTTTTGCTAATTTTTGTCGGCAACCAATTTATTGGTGATATAATAACTTTATGTTGAGACATCTTTGGTTTCACTTTTAAAAAAAAAAAAAATCCCGACAAAAGGAATATTGTTGGTGATACGATAGTTTATGTTGAAACGAGTTTCGGTTTCATATAATTTTATCGCACTTTTTTTTATTATAGTTTTTGTGGACAAAACCAATCTTGTTGGTGATACGAGAATTTTATGTTGAAACAAATTTTGGTTTCATGTTCTATGTTTGTCGACGAAACCAAATCGTAGTTTATTGTTGGAACCAATTTTGGTTTTTCATTTTGTTGATGACACCAGTTTTGGTTTCATCATATTTTTTTTTCATTTTTTTGATGAAACCAGTTTTGGTTTCATCAAAAAATAAATTCATCATATTCTTGGCGGCGACGGTGGTGCTGGTGGTTGGCGATGGTAGGCGGCAACGATGCTGGTGGTCGGTGGTGGGCGGTCGGCGGTGGTGTTGGTTTTGGTCGGTGGTGGTCGGTGGTGGTCGGCGTTGGTCGGCAGCGGTGGTGGCGCGGTGGTGGTGGTTGTCGGCGGGGGTGGCGCCATAGCGGTGGTGGCGGCGGTCGGCGGTGGTAACAGTGTTGGCACGGTGGCGGTGGAGGTGGCGATCGGCGGTGGCGGCGGCCGGCGGTGGTGGCGCGGTGGAGGTGGCGATCGGCGGTGGTGGCGCGGTGGCGGCGGTCGGCGGTGGTGGCGCGGTGGCGGCGGTGGTGGTGGACGGTATCGGTGGTGGTGCAGTGGTGGTGGTGGGTCGATGGTCGTGGTGCGGTGGTGGTGGTCGACGGCGGTAGTTGTCGGCAGTGGTGGTTGGCGACGATGGTGGCAGACGGTGGTGGCGGCGGTCGGCGGTGATGGCGCGGTGGCGGTCGAAGGGGGTGGCGCGGTGGCGGACGGTGGTGGCGGCGGTCGGCGGTGGTGGTGGACGGTGTCAGTGATGGTGCAGTGGCGATGGTGGTGGTGGGGCGATGGTACGGCGGTAGTTGTCGGTGGTGGTGGTTGACGCACATGGCATATTTATTTTTAGCCTGGTGCGCGCGGGGCTTCACCCCGGCCGTGGCGATGTGTTTTTGATTTGGTGCGCGTGGGGCTTAGCCCCGCCCCGTAGCGATGTATGATTTGTTGTGCATGGGACTTCGCCCACCCCGTAGCGATGCATTTTGATTTGGTGTGACGGGCTTCGCCCTTTAGGGAGATGTATTTTTGATTTGGTGTGTCGGGAAAATACATTAAATAGGTGGAAAATATATACATAATTTTTTCTTTTAACTTGGTGTGCGAGGCTTCGCCCTCCCGTGTCAATGCATTTTGATTTGGTGTGCGGCGGGCTTTGTCCCGCCCATGGAGATGTATTTTGATTTGGTGTGGCAGGGCAAATACATTAAATAGGTGGAGGATATGTGCAAATTTTATTTATTTTTTCTTTTATTTTCGCAAAAAATATATGAATTTTTTTTCCACTTTATATATTAATTTGAAAAAAAAGAGTCCTAATATAGTAACTATTGGATTTCAAATTGACTTTGGACTTCTATAAAATTCTAAACACGGTAAGTTATGTTTTACTTTTATGTTTGTAATTTTTAACCCAATCATACGGTTTCCAAGTGTCCTCACCTAAATATTGTCATTCATGAATTCCAAATTTAATTTGGTTTCCTTCTTTAATCTTTTTCCTATTCTTTTAAACCAATCATATGTTGCAAGTGTCCTCACCAAGACGCTCGTTTCATAAACTCAAAAAGGCCAATTTTGACCCAATAGGAAGCGAGGTTTCCTCACCGTTCAACGCGGGAGCCTTGTTTGTCTAGGCCATTAAGTCTTTAGATGTATATCATTAACATAATAAGCTCTAAAAAACCAGGGTGATACTATTTGAGTTACCAAAACTCCATCCATATTATGTGGCTACCATAAAAACCATATCCAATAAAAATGGAACAAAAACCCCATTTCCATTTAAAATCGTTAAATTTAGTTTTTATTAGATTTCATAATTCTAATCTTTCCCTTCCATGTGTATACCGATCTTTTGGAGGAAATTAGTTCTTATATTATGAAGATCATATTTTCCGCGAGAGAATTCGAGATCTTTTCTCTTCGAAATTTTCATGTATTTAGATTTTGGGTTCATATAAATATGATTCTCCTAATTCATCAATCTTTTCAATTCATAAACTATTTTTTAGGTTCAATTTTATATCTAATCATCTCCAAAATTGATTTTGAGATCTCGTTTTCGTTTCAGTATAGTTGAAGTAGTGAAGAGATTGTAGATCACAATCCTTCATGATCAGATCCGAAGATTAACTTTTTAGTGGTGAAGAAATTGAAGGACTTTCGTTTTGAGATCTCGTTTTCTTTTCGACCTACGAAGAAAAGAAGAGATGTTACAGTTTAAGCCTTCGGATTATCATCTTAAGTCCATCATCTTCAACTTGATCTAAACGTAGCAGTAGTCGAGTCTCCATCAAACACGATTCTTGCTTATGAAAACGATACGTGGTCGTCATGAAGATTCTCCTACATTGTTCAATTGATGTTTTAAACCTTAAAATGTTTTTAGAATTCATTTTCTTTGATTGTTGTTGTTCATTTGTTTTCTTGTCTATATTTTTTTTACATTTAAACATGTCAATTTTTTGCTGATGTTTCATTTTTTTTTCATTTAGATTAAGTTTTTCCTTTTGGTTTCACCTGCAACATTGTTGGACCCTTTTTGGTTTCATCAGTTTTACTACTATGAAAAAATAAAAAATCACTTAAGCATATTGCATGTTATCAGCTAAACATATATATGTAGGATTTCAATTGTACCTATATGAACAATGGATGGAAAAAAAAATCACATTACTACCAAGTAATTAAAGTGACTAGTGATTTATTTGAGATTTTGTTAGACCATATTGCAGTAGTTTAGTACAACATATCAAACTATGTTTGGTGTGTTTTCTGTTGTAGTTTAATAATTGGGTGTAATTACACTTGTGTCTTGGAACATGAAAACATTTCGTTCCTAGAAATATACCATAATTCTTCATTTAAATTATAAAATCCTCGATTAAATGTATGTGTGTCTTAAGGCTAGGAATGAACCCCGTATAACGAGTCATAATATTGTTATATGGAGTTGGGTCTAGAGTTAAGAATACAAGCTATGATTAAGACTTTAAATCGGGATCGGGACCACTTCACGTCCAAAACTCTAGTAATGGAGAAGATTCATTTTTCTACATGTTACAAAGATTAAAAAGCCTTGATACGACCCTTTTCCTTTTGGTTTTCACCTGAACATGTTGGAACCCTTTTTGGTTTCATCATATTTACTGTTATATTGGAACAAAAATACGTTGGAACCCTTTTTGGTTTCATCATAAAGCAGTTAAACATATAACATTTCACTACACATCCAGTACATTAACATGGTTTGGTTTAAGTTGGAGGGCACAAATAAACATAAATGTGATAATCAAAATTGAAACCATTCATAAAACATTTAAATCTTTTACTATTATAAGAATTTTTAAAGAAAACATATAATGTTGCAAAAGGCTATTAAAAGTATTACAACTAGCTAATGTTACACTAATTTTTATGTGTGCAATGACAGTAGTGTCTTCTTTTCTAATTCTTTGATGGTTTGTCCACCAAATCTTGTAGAAAGACTTTTCTCATGTTTTCCACCTTTTAAACGTATTCTCCTCATGAGACTTCATGATTTCTCTTCAAGAGGCTCTTCATGTAATAGAAAACATGAAGTCCGTAATCTTCCACGAAATTACAAAAAAAATGTCTCAATGTTTAGACTTGCAAAAGAAAATTGTTAGTATGAATTTAAAAAATTGTTTCATCGAAAAAACTAATAACCAAAACCACCAAATTTTGAGTGGAACCAACTATAACAAAGGAAATGATGAAACCAAATTGGTTTCATCAAAAAGACAAGAATAAACTACATCACAGCGAGTTACGTGAACCGGATCTAATAAAGAAACCGATGAAACCAAAGATGGTTTTATCAAAAAGGACAAAATAAACTAACACCACTAAACGGATTAAGTGGAAATCCGACTAGATCTAACAAAGGAAAATAATGGAACCAAAAATGGTTTCACTAAAACAACCAGAACTAATCAATACACCAATGATTTTTGGTGGAACTAAATTAGATAAAGTGAAAATAATGGAACCAACAATGGTTTCATCACAACAAACTTAATTAATCAACATACCAACAGAGTTTGTAACCAAAATTATACAAAGTGAAAATACCGTAACCAACAATGGTTTCATCAAACAATCGGATTAATCAACACACCAACAAGGTTTTGGTGATGAAAACCAAATGATAAACCAACAATTATTTCTTGAAATTCATCATTAGTGATCCGTTTACGAACAATCGATAAAAATGATGATGAAACCAAATAGATAAAATCGTCGATCCATGTTAGTTCAAACGCTTAATAATTTACGAAGAACATGAAACAAAATATTCAATTTTACCTTTTGGAGTATTTTTGATCATTGTGCAGGCAATTCATCTTTCTTCTTCACTTGTTTGAGCATTTTTCTTCACCATTTTACCAACTTTTAGATTTTGGTTTCTACTCTTTTGATTTTAGGTCATAATTTGTTTCAATTTTTGATTTCTAATCTTATGTTTCGGAGAATCTATTCTTTCTCGGTTGAAACAGAAAAAAAAAAAGCGATTTCGTAGATCTGTTTCTAATTTTTGAGAAAACGAAAAAGGAAAGAGAATGGGAAAAGAAGAAACGATGAATCGAGGAAATTAAAGAGGTCTACTTGTTATGTTAGTTTTTGGGGCGAAAGAAATAAGGGTATTTCTTGACAGCTTGATTGTTTTATTAGGCTCTATCTTTACCTCCACGTACGACCATGGAGCCATGTAACGCGCGTTATCGGCGATTGTGAGACTCCGGGTCGATGTTCTAAGTATTAGTGTTTTCTTACCATACATTAGTTTTTTACCATACAGCCATTAAAGTAGAGATTCCTTTTTCTTTTTAAAATAATATAGAAAGTAGGCATGGAGGACCTCATTGCCTTTTACAGTATTTTTTAAGTAAATTTGGAATTTATTTCTATCAAGTTTTTCTTGGTAATATTAAAGTGAAAGAGAGTTTTTTTTCTCTTTATCGTTTTTACCGGATTACTCTTTCCGGCGTCTTCAAAAGAGAGAAAAACCCAACCCCTAAAAATCAGATTCAGTGATTCAATAAGTGAATCAATCATGTACCGGTACTACAATATTATCAAGGGTTTATCATCATCTTCATCACCACTAGTGAAATTTCCCTAATTCCTTCTACCACCACCTCATCACTCAGATTACTGTGCTCCTCATCTGATGAAAAAAAAAACAATCAAGCATTCCAATAAGTTATCAAAGACTTGAGGAAACAGCTCTGATCCCGGTTACATCGATTTCGCCTCTGCTATTGCTCGCAATACCTTTTTCTCCTGAGAAATAATAAACCACCTGAAGTTTTCTGTAACACTATACTGAAATCAATGTGCAAGGCTGGTAGCTACACAAATTTCTTCTCGCATTATCGTATATTCTTCAATCATAGACCCAATTTGGAGTCTCAACAGCTTATCATACGAGCATGCTGTGAAACTGGCCGTATTCACGATGCTCTTGATGTGTATTACCCCATGTTTGATTTTTGGGTTTCCAGAAGAAACTTATGATGATCTTTCTAAAGCACTTGTCAATTCTGGTCAATTTGTCGAGGCGGAACTTCTCTTACAAAAGCTAAGGAAGGTAATTGTTTTAACCGTCATTTATCAGTTGTTTACACTAATATAATATCAGGATTTCTTAGAATTGGTGATTTAGATAGCGCTTTACAGTATTGTGATAAACTCCGATTAGATTGCCCGGATGATAATGGGATTGTGTTTGCCAATTTCGTGGATTGGTACTTGAAGAATGGGTTAGAGGCAAGCCATGAAATTATATCGAGAGTTACTAAATCGTCTTAAAGGTCGTATTGATCATATCAAGTTGACACCAGAAATGTGTAATGCATTTTTGGAATGTCTGATAAAACATGACAAGACTGAACAAGTTTCAGAATTATTCAAAAACATGTCTAAGAAGATAATTCACAGGTCATCAACTCCAAAACGTATTACATTATGGCAAACCACTATCTTGATTTGGGCAAGATTTCTGAGGCACGAATGATGATTAATGAAAATCCAGATATTATTGGGATGCATCTCGTTTCAACAACATTATAAACAAGCTTTGTAAGAATGGGCTGGTGTATGAAGCAGAGAATCTTGTGATGAAAAAAATTGTCAAACAAGGTGGTGAAAACGGATTTCGCAACTAACCAGATCCTTATAGAGGCTTATATCAAAGAAGCTGAAGACGACGAGAAGAAGAAGGTAGATAGAGTTGATGATGCACTAGAATTGTTTGAGAAGATGGTGTTTGAAATGAAATTGATACCGCGCAAAGGTTTCTGCGAAAAACTCTTTGATCAACTGATTAACAGATGGGGCAGAATTGACCAAGTTGCAAATGTTATTGAAAGAATGGGAGCAGCAAAGAGATATCAGCCAGACCCAACTTTGTAGAGATTGTCTTAACAAGTTAATGGATGTAGTAAACTAGACAAAGTTGAGGTTTTTATTGGACCAGATGGTGAATAATTTTACTATTCCTACATTTCCAGATAATGTATTAATGTTGGTCAGAGGACTATTGAATAGTTTGTAGCCTTCTGTTTGATATATGCTAATTTATCTAAGATCTTTGCTGTTTTTAAATCAGGCTTTGTAAGTACTAACCTATATGAAATTCTTGCTCAATTTAAAAAAGTTAGTAATTTTTGCTCTATTAGACTATTTTCTTTTACTGCTAAAAGCATACAAGGTCATTTAGATTTCAGAACATAAGGTCACCTTGTGTTTTGGGGTTGTTCAAAGTATGTTGTGGAATCCTAAAACATGCCTGGAATGTGAAGTTAAAGGTCAATTTATACTACCGTACTAATTGCTTTTCGATCCATTTCATGGGATTCCAAGGATTTGAGACTACAAGACTTACTGCTTATCAAATTATCTTTATGTTCCTAAGCATATCTTGGTTTAGGAGAACATGAACCATAAGGAGCAGGTGCTGGTACTTGTTGCCGTACTGAAAATTTGTCTGGACAGCGAAGTCTTCAGTTATTCATTCATCGCGATGTGCAATGTAAGGTATGCACTTTTCAACCTTCACTGTGTGGATGTTCAAGGATTTTAAAGACATGTTAGTTTATTTAGCTTAATGGCCTCTGACATATCGCATAAAAGTATGATGTGTCAGTGTTACATTTATATGTTTGATGGGGATGGAAGGTGGATCTGCATCCTCATGTATAAGTTAGGACGATGTTGTTATACATAGGTATTGTTGTACTTCATTTATTTCTCCAATGCGATGCAAGTTTCATGTCATTGGATTTGCTCTAAGCTAATGGGTAATTTGGGATTGTAATTGTCAATCATGGATTTTGAGTTTTCTGCAATACTGGCTCATTGATGATGCTGTTGATGTGTACAGTTTGATCCTTGTCAAGCTTATCTTTCAAAAGCACTTGTTGATTCTACAAGTTTTGATCCTTGTCATACTGTTGATTTGCAGTTGACGTTTTCTACACAAGAAGCTGAACCATCCAGAATTTCATAACCTCATATCAGGACATCTTAGACATGGTCTGTTGGATGATGATCATTGGGGTAAAGCTGTTGGATATGTAGATCAACTTTGGTTTCGTGTTCCTGGTAACGCGGTAACTGCTGATGCCGTTTGATGTTTTCAGCAATGGTTTTAAGACACATGCCATGGATCATTATCGAGATATGATGAATGATCCTGAAACTCGTCGTGTGACACCAGAAACAGGTGAATGCCAAATTGAAATGTCTAATAAAACATGGTGAGAGTTTAGAAGCTTCTATTCGATTACATGTTGACAGAATCCTGTCGCGTTAACTCTGATTCGTTTAACATTATGGCGAATCATTGTTTTGAACTGGGCAAGTTTTCGGAGGTGATGGATATTTTTGACACATGATCTACCTTGTTTTAATAGTTTCATAGCGAAGCTTTGTGAGAACGGGTTAGTGGTCGAAGCATTAAAACTAAAGAAATGCCAAAGAAGAAAGTGGCACCTGATTTTGCAACTTACCAGATCCTCATATAGACATATTTGAAACCAAGAAAAAAGGCAAGTTCCGGAAATGAGGTTTGAAGCCAAACTGATACCTCATAAGGATTTCTGCGAGAGATTCTTTGATCCATTTTGATTAAGAATTAAGGGTAAAATCGAGGGGATGTTTAAGATGTTGAAAAATGGGAGCACTTGGAAGAGATGTTAAGCCTGTGCCAGTTTGCTACAAGTTTGTTATTACAGGATTAATAGCTGCAGGTAAATTGGATAAAGTCACGGTTTTACCAAAACCAAAATGGTAAATAATTTCAGTGCTCCTACTTTTCCAGCCGATAGTGGTGTGATCTCAAAGAGATTATTCGTCGTAAGAGCATCAACGAATGGTGGGATTCCGAGGAGGAGAAAGAATGATAAACCACCATCTCGGCACCTCCCATGAGTTTTAAATTCCTCTACTTTCCGAAGGATCAAAGTGATGAGTTTTAAATTCCTCTACACCAGCGGATAGTATGTGTCGACGTACACTGGTTACCTATTGAAATTAGTGCAGTTATTTGAGTTGCATCCAAAGCTGGAACCAACATTTCAAGAGAAATGGGGCAGAAAACACACAAAAGTTACCGCAAAAACAACTAATGGCTGAAGGAAAGTCCAGGGAGCCAAGAAAAACATATTAGAATCCTCGAGATGATGTTCTAAAATAATCGGGCGCAACTCAGCTAGCTGAGTTCCTTCACTGGGGCGAGTTATTGGCAGTTCAACGACTTGATCTGAGAGCTCAACTGTTCCTTCATGGATTAGTATACAACCGTTAAATCCTATTCGGATAGTTTGAGGGGATGAATTAGAACACCATTAGGAGCTGTTGAATTACGTCCCCAAGTTCCTAGCCGTGGCTCCTGTTTAACAAAGATATATGAATTAAAAAGACAAATCACCATTAGGACAGCTACCTGAGTAGATAAAGGAAGATACTTCAAGTGAGTACTTAAATGTAAACATCGCTAACCACAAAATAATTGATTCGTTACACTTAGTAACAGGTTTATTCAGGATACAGACAAATGGAAAGACTGTCACTGAGTCTTCTGAACTGACATAAATAACTGTTTACTTCTACAACTACATAACAAGATTCTGCGCAAACCATTGAGGCCTAAGACTATTTCTCATTCCAGACTCTCCTGGTGATAGCTCCGGTGGGACTTAAACAATCCAATTATCAAGCATATTGTTGTTATGTTAGTATACAATACATAGTTAAGTGAAGGGCTTTACAAGTCATTAAAAGGAAGAATGACAAAGAAAGCTACACCGTAAAATGTAGGAGAGCAGAAACTGACCTGCCCAACTCCAGCTAGAAGAAACCGCCCAGAATTTGCGAATGCCAAGGAATTTACAAAGCCGACCTGTAGCCAACTAAATTATCAGATTACAAGGGTACTTGGAGCATTTACATAAATAATGGCGAAGAATACAAATGACTCTTAACGCGGAAATAAATTCAACATCCAAGATGATACCCACAACACCCAAAATTTCATTCCTAGGTTGTGGAATCTGAATAAACAAATCCAAACAATTCATCTCAGACAGACATAGCATGTGCAGCAAATAACTCTTACTGGAAAAGATATATAAGGATTCACTATATCCCCCACACAGCATAAACAAAGTTCATGACAATCAATCAGGAGATGCAAAGCAGATCCAACCAACGCAGGGATATGAAAAGTATAGAGGTCAAGACATTTAAGAAAAACAGTATCTAGGGAGGAAAAAACTACAATGACAACATCAATGACAGTATCCAAAGTACCCAGAAAGCTTTCAAGTTCATCATAAGCAGAATGTGAGGAAGAGTCAAAGCGAGGATAGCTCACAAGTGGAAGATCATGCATGGGTCGGATGGTTTTGGCTTCACCATCAATTCCCCATAGATTTACCGAATCATTACCAGCTCCTGATGAGATCACTGCTTCTACACACAGAGACAGAACCAACCCAAGATTGCACAGATGAACAGAATCCTTCAGCTTTTATATTTCCATTTTCGGCTGGAAGAAGGTAGGGAATTGATTGTTTTTAACACAAAGACATGTGTACCAAATACAAGTTAAAATTGAAACTAGGAAACATCCATACCCGCGTCATCTCCATTGGAAACTCTGTTATCTTTTGTAGATAACTCATCATAAGAAGGCAATATCGGATGTGCATTTTCTACAATAAAGGCAGGCTCTTTCCGCATTGGATTCCAAAGCTTAATACTTCCATCATCTGATCCCGTTAAAATTCATCATTGCTAATGAAACAACAACACTCTAAAGATGCTGCTGGAGCACGGAAAACTAGTTGAGACTCCTCAGCAACCTGTAGTTTTGAAAAGCCCAAGCTGTTAATGGCATATGAGTTAAAGTGTGCGAAACCAGGCCCCTACGAGGCCATAAACCATTAACTGTGGCAATTTTTTAATTTCCAACCTGACTAAAGGGAGACAATACATAATATGAGAAGGTGAACAATGGGAAAGTAAAACTTGGAACCTAAACTCCAATTTTAGCTCAAATTCAATGGTTGTGACAAGGAGCTGGCGCAGGAGAGACAACTGACATGGCAAGGAGAATCAATATCTTTGGACCAAAAGTCCACCCATGGATGTTTAATCCTTTGAAATGAGTAGAATCAGATGGGGTCATTTTTTAGTAGAAACATCTAGAAAAAATGAGTTCTCACCTTAAATAAGCGCATAGTCCGATCACGTCCCACAGACAATACATGTTCTTTCTGACCATATAAAGTGTCCATGTAGGCTCTATCTTCCACGTTCCATAACTTGATTGTCCGATCATATGACCCAGAAATTAACTGGGAAGCTCCTTCTCTAAAAGTCAAACATGATACAGGGCCTCCATGACCGGGAAATGCCTGTAAAGCAATGGTGGACAAGATTGGCATATAAGAACCAGAAAAGCATAATCACGTTAACTTTTTAGTTGCCTATAGATGTCGTAAGTAGAGTGTTGCAAGAGTAAGGGTGTAAAAATAGCCACCTAAAGCACATGCTAACAACACAACAAAGAACTGCCCTCAAACAGGTTTTAAGTACCCCTGAGAATGAGACCCCCGTTAGATAAGTTCACCATAGCAATCTTTCTACGCAAAGAGCTTCTGGAGAAAATCAAAAATTGAACGCTCTGAAGACAATCAAAAGACTCATGTCTTGCAATAGTTTCATCTTTTTCCTATAACAATCACTTGGTGGGGAGTTTCCAATACCTCCGAAGATTGTTTGATTCACTGCACGTATGATTAGAGATTAATACATCATACCATCCTAATATGTTCAGTGGTTTTTTATATTTCCACCTCCCATAGTGGCGAATATTGCCTGGAGGGGTACTTTCGGAATGTAAGGAACTCAGGCCAGAAACTCCGGGCTTAACCCTGCTCTGACAGGCCACATGCACCATCATCTGTGGACTAGAAATCCCTAAGGTCTACAAAAGTATACTATACATATTCCCCTCCATGATAATTGTAGTCATTTCATGTATGACAAACCAGGCATAAAGTCAGCAGCTCAAAATTTACCTGTAACATAATTAAAAATATGAACTTCTATGCCAATGTAAACAGGTACCTGAATGTGCTGTCGCGTGCGTATCCCATAAGTAAACATGACTGTCCATGCCCTCGGTGGCCAAATATCATCCATCAGAGCTAACAGCTATTGATAGAACATGTGTACTTTCTTTGTTTGGCCACATATTCTCCAGTATTCCCACTTTCTACATCACATTGAATAATGCTTCCATCTTTAGAGGCAGAAAAGCCTGTCAAATCATCATCAGCCAGGGCTATACCCATGACAGACTGACTATGCGTCGTTAATAACCGAAATTCGTCATGAGATTCTGGCTTTTGAACCCTAAGATGTTCAGAAAGCTACATTAGATTCTGCAGATCCAAATTATTAAGAAAACTATGTATATACATGAAAGTTTAACATATGGTCAATTGTACTAAAGAAAAGATATGCAGTACAAAATCAATAGAAGTAACAAAACCCAGTACATGGTTCATAGCTTGAAGATTCATAAAGCACCAACAATAGTTGTGCATTCCTAATGTAGGAAAGATAATCCGAAAATTTATTGTTTTGCGGACGACCATCTGGTTGACCATGTCTGTAACTGAAACTCCACAATCAGGCATAATGCACTGAATTGTTCATACCAGAGAATATGTAATGGAGAGACCTACAGAGATGCTTTGCAACCTCTGATATAGACTAAGGGTTTTTGCCAACACCCGATACTTTAAAATGGTATCTCATTCTAGAAAACAAAACATCGAAACCATACTATCATTGATCATCATCCACACACAAAATATCCTTTTAAACTACTTAACTAATTTGATACTTCTACAATCTTGTACACAGAAATCATATACTGGTCATAATGCAAAGGTCATCACCAAATCACAACAATTTATGATTCTTAACATTTTTCACTTTGTCAAATGCAATATAAAAACATAAAAAAAAAAAAAAAAAAAATTCTTATTACCTTTGAGGAGAATAATTTCCACTGGTTCACTCTCTTCCGGCTGTTTCTGCTCGGTTACAGATTCCCTTGTACCTATTGGTGCTCTTTCATCAGCAGTTTCATTAGCAAATTCAACCTCTTCTTTGTTTTCATTATCACTCTGAAACTTCCTTCTTATCTCGGAATCATGACTAGAGAATGAATCCTGTTCTAGTTTTGATGGATTTTTTCGGCTTTCTTCTGCTGTTGTTGCCATCGTAATTTTGTTATTCACAATAACTAATCAGTAGAAGATATTTGAGGCACTGTTTTTTGAGATTTTGCTGCGATCAAATCAGAAACTAGGGTTGGGAGAGGCTGAGAGCTGCTTCACTTTGTTTAGCTCTAAGGTTTTTCAGAGTTGTCCAAAGTGAAGGGTTTTCCCGATATATGAATGGACTTTCGGTGGGTTGGGTTTACACGCGTAGGCCTCAGCATGTTTTAGCCCATCCACGTCCAAGATGATTTATACCAAACTCTTCATCTATTTGGCTTTAACAGCCGAGAAATTGCATGGTTATTGGCTTGTTTTAGCTAACAAACCAATCTTCAAGTTTGGGGTGGAAGGATCAGGCACCCTCATGTTGCGAGGAAGTCACTAAGAATAAAATTCCACATCTGGATGCAGCTTAGTGGGATGACGAAGCTGAAATAGTTGCAAAGGAACTCTGAAAAATCATGAAGAAGCACCAACAGAACACGCAAAGTACCTATATAGAGGAAGTGAACAGGTTCTCCAAGCTGAGATCCAGCATTTCTCAAGTATGGCTCCATGAACTTACGCAAATGTACACGCAATAGGGTGAAGTCTTCTAAGAATTACCATAAAGCAATTTTGGGATAAAACTCATGTGAATCACCAGCTCCGACTGCGCGAAACTAAAACCAGGAACTTTCAGAGGCTGCAATGGGTGGAAGGCTTTTGCAAATGCTGCTCAGAATCTGAAAGCTGGAACCCTCAAGCACAGGGACATGAGAACCAAGATCCAGAAGCCAGTTTACGAGCAATCTGAATACGGCCTCGGATTAAATGCTATCTTTCTCTCATCAACATATTTGAATAATTCTCACAGTAACCAACAGAATCTTGGAGAGGAGAAATAGTTTAGTTGATCCCTGATCTACTGCACAATACTTCAGGATCAGAAACACAAGTTTGGAATCGCAACAAATGACAGAACTGGAACTTGCTGAAGCGATTGGAGAGACAATGAGCCTGAAGTAAAGCCCTCTGGGGACAAGCAGTCTGTTACTGATAATTCCGCGAGCAAGCGGAAAACATGATCTGTCATATCATCACCTGAGCAGTCCACTTTTCTGCAACTGTGACACAAAACGGGTGACGGCTGCATCATTTGTACCAGTAGCTTCACAGATTATTATAGTCTTTCCCCTACTTACAGATGAAAGTAAAGACTGAGCCTTTCCATCTCTAGACTGATTCACTTTCTCGTCATTGTTCGCTATATAACCTGATGGAGCAGGGGCATTAGCAGAGACATCCCTTGCAATCACAAGAAGCTGAGGTAAAAATTCAAGGGATCCAGGTCTCCGAGCCAGCTTTGCCAGTGCCTCTATGAGATTGTGGATCTCAGAGACACCGACTCCATATTCCTAGGTAACTCAAGCCTGAAGAAGAGATTTTGCAAACTCCGCAGCAGTTGTATTCTTCCCTGCATCAATAAGTTTTCCCCTGTGCCTACTGTATTTGCAAGGTTTAGTAGTTCGGAACGAATGAGGCCAACAATAATATCTTTCTTGAACTTAGACTTGTCATCGGAGTAAACCAACAAACTCATAAGCTGCTCCTACAAAGAAAGCTTACAAACAGCTCGAATAGCAACCAATGTTGCAATCTGAGCACCCACATGAGTATTGGTTGAGGTATTCCCGTATAAACTTTTAAAAACATCTCGGGCCACAGTCACAGCAGCCTCATCCCAGCTTACAGATCTAAGTAGAATTTCAGGAACCTCAACAGTAACTCCCTGAACTTCCACATCTTTAGAATCTTTAGACATAAGGTCTTCAAGCTTTTGTGCCGTAAATTGGTACTTCTCTATCACATCCTTAGTAGATAAAAGGTCTCCTACACCAGTGCCAAACTACTCTGCCAAAACTTTCAGTTAATGATCGTGCATTGGCTCCTGAATATTTGAAAAATTGGTTCGGTTGAAACAATTGTTGAAGGAAATGAAGGAACGAATCTGCGTCAAAGCGGGTCCACATTCTCAGAAATAAGAGCAGGGGGTTGCACAACTCAACCAAATCCTGGATCTCCATGCAGAGTTGAATATAAAGTAGGATTCGCTGACCTGAAGCCGGGCCATAAGACAGAGGCAAGCTGGAATTACCAGAACCACCAGCAAATGAAGATCGAACAGCACGCAGTGCATTTGAACTTTCACTAGGTTGATTTTGACATGGAAACCTTACAAAATCCTCATAAACTCGTTGCTGGGAGAGAGAGAGAGAGATAAACACCCAGGTTTAGGATGAAGGGCCTCAGGTATTCCACCCATAGGATTTTCTGTATAAGTAGTTGCGTCAAAATAAGCAGGACCTACAGCATCTCCACATTTCCTTTTTACAGCCAGTTGTCCGGCTATTTCACCGTCAATTGTTTGTAAAGCCTTCTCAATTGCAGCTCGCTCAAGGTCATTGGAAACATTTTAAGTCTGGATCATATTCCTCGGGTGACTAGAACAAGAAACATGGAGAGGCTCATTGCAGGTGACATGTGCTAAATTTCCAGCGAGACTGGCTACCATCAGGTGAGCGGCATTACATTATCTCCAGTGCCATGGGAACAATTCTCTGAAACTGCAGCAGTAGATCAGAGCACTAATCTTTGGGTTGATAATAACCTCTTTTCAATGTTTGCAATTGGTGTGGGAAGCTGACTAACAGAAAACAGTGACTGCAGCGGAGTGACTGGCAGTCCCTGGCCAGAAGAAGCCGCTCTTGTAAACTTAAAGATGGCATCAATTCATCGACGCTCAATAAACCCCCAGGGATACACGACATCAGGCTGTGTAGCTCGACATTTATTGGTGGCTTGACTTCAGGAACTATTCGGGGTTTGATGGCCAAGACATCTTGATGTCTTTCATATCAACGCCAAGATTCTTCAATAAGACCTAAGATCCAAAACATAAAATAATTGAGGTTCAATGAAGTATACACCTCAATGTCAATCTCCAGAATCACATAAATAGGTTCAATGAAGTATATACCTCAATGTCAAACTTGAAGTTCATCTTTAGATTTGGTAGTGCGTAAATCTCATCAAGTAAACCAAGTATTCCCAAGGTCCAGGGATTTGGGGTTGATATGCAAGACTGGATTGGCATGGTTCCTGGATTGGCTATGCAACAGTCGCCTTCTGAGTACCTTGATTTATGTCTGACTGCTGTATAAGAGACCCGAAGAGAACGGCAACAATCTTAAGCTTCCTTTCAGGATATCTTGGGAAAAACTTGTACTCCCCAAACAGATTTCCTATTATAGATATTTTGACAGGAGATTCCTCGAAACGAGCAAGCATCTGAATCATTGCATCTGTGCTCAATTGCCAGAGAACAAGTGGTGGAAGTATGAATTAGCTTCTCCCACTAAATCATCTGGATATACTCCATCATATGAAGATGAATTGGCAGCTTCACCATTCTAACATTTCGTACAATTTTGGTTAAATACCGCATGTGATTTTCTTCATTTCCTCAAGTAGATGCTGACATGAGACATTCTGTCCAGCATGACCTTGAAGAACCTTAATGAATATTGGAACTGTCTCCAAATAAGCAATTACTACAGCACCAGAATGTTGAAGAACCTCTTGGGGTACACCAACATGGATCTCTTTCAAGAACTTGAGGCAACCTTCAAAAAAAGTGTCTCCATATGTGCTTAAATTATCATTCAACCACTTCTCCAGATTTATTTGTCTCTTTCCAGAAGCAAGAGCAGCCAACTTTATACTGAATAAAAATGGAGCTATATCCAACACCGGATATAGAATCTGAAGCTCTTCAGAAAATGTCATAAGTTTTAATCATGGTCTCCAATTCAAAGTTCTGGACATCTAAAATTCCCACAAGATGGCATTAGGATTAATGTTCCCATGGGTGGAGAATAACATCTGCTCTTGATAGGAAAATCCAACTTGCAGATAGGAAAAATCATACATTAGTCTGGGATAACCCAAGTAGCAAGACTTCAGGACAGTGTTTAAGAGCATTGATCGAACGGAGCAAGCATGGCCTGTCTCAGCAAGTTGGCATAAAACATCTAACAGGTTACGCATAGTATGGTGCTGAAAATTAGGTTTAGAAAAGAGATATCTAATAATGGTACCAACAACAATATGATTACGATTTTCAATACTCTTGTCTAACCCTCCTTCAAACTGATGGAGGTCTAAGCAGATTTGGAGCAGTAAAATTCTTGATTCGAGCCCACATGGGTAGAAGAAGAAGAAAAATTCGATCACTGCTGATCAATGTACTGCATAAAGAACGAAACATTGCTACAGAAAATTAAGAATTGGGGGAAAAATGAAACTAGGGTTCTAGAATCGCACTTACAGAGGTTTTGGGGGAAATGGTCTTGTCCGAGTTCACTCGGTCGTATGAAAATGAAAATTGTCGAGTGAAGAATTAAGGAGAGTATCAGGCGTGAGCAATCTGTGGGCCTAATGTTCTGCAATGTAGAAAGTAAAGAAGGGTCGGAAGTTCAAAGACTGGAGCAAGAATAGTCAGAAGCAAAACTACAAAAAGTTGACTTTTATGCGAAAATCACATGGAGAAACCAATTTTTTCACTGGTCCTGCTTATCTTATACCCCAGAGTGCTCATGTTAAGGTTAACTAAACAATAAATTCTGCATTGGGGAAACAAGATTTGTTTATTTCACGGAAGTGACAAATTCTAAAACTATGGCATCTTAATTGCTGCAATCAAGAGTAACATTTAACGTTAAGATAATTGTGGCAAGTAAGACACATGTCGCTATCTAAGAATTAGATCAACTGTTGCTATTCACTATTGTAATGCTCGTTATATGTGACTTTAATCAATAATTGTCACTTAAAAAACTTCAGTAAGAAATTACAACAACATTTTTTTCAACTAGCTATACTTGTCACAAATCTTATCGAATGTGATGCATACGAAAAAATCCACGATTTTGGTATATAATATTGAATGTTAAGCACGAGTCCACAATGACTACGGTCAAAATCAAGCTAAATATCTCCAACTTACGATATTACCCATCCTCCTCATTTTACCTTTCATGTTAAAAACCTGACCCAAATTTTTAAAGATCTACATAAATGGTCCCAAATTGCAACCCCATGGTTGAAGAGGATAAAATGATACTTGGTCTGGTCCAATAAATCCTTCCCCGAGTTATGTTCTGACAAAGGTATAAATCAGGAACTGGTTGTTAAGAGGCATCATCATTATTACCCATCCAAACTAGCACAATAAGAGAATTCTTTTAACAATATTGTTGTCACCAACAACTGGAGTACCAAACAACTGGAGTACCAAACAACTTGATATTTCAAATGTATTTCTGCATGGAGATTTACAAGAAACTCTCTACATTGAGCAACCTCAAGGTTTTGTTGATCCCGAGGGCTTGACTTATGTATGCAAGTTGAATAAGTCACTTTATGGGCTTAATCAAGCCCCTAGAGTATGGTTTGAGAAGTCCAGTGGTTTTCTGATCAAATATGGCTTCACTATGAGTGACTTTGATCATTATCTCTATATATATTTATAAATATATATCTATTGGTGATATTCTACTTCTTATTATATGTGGATGACATAATCCTCATAGGCAGTTCAACCTCTTCGATCACCAGATTAATATCTGTCTTGAATACTTCATTTTCCATGAAAGACCTTGGTGATTTGCATTTCTTTCTATGTATGGAAGCTACAAGGTCAACTAGCAGCAACTCATTATTTCTGACTTAGTCCAAGTATACAGCTGGTCTCCTTGACAAAATTGACATGCTTAACTGCAAGCCCTGCCCTACACCAATTTTAATTGGCAACAGAGTATCTTTACATGATGGTGAACTGCTGACCAACCCATTTGATTACAGAAGCATTGTTTGGGATCTCCAAAATTTAACTGTCACAAGGCCAGATATCACCTTTGAAGTCAATTATACTTCTCAGTTCATGCATGCCCTTACCTCTAAACATTTTTTTGCTTGTGGTAGTTATCTAGGATATCTCAAACATATGGCCAGGTCGCATACTATATCTCCATGTGATATAACTTTTCTTTAGTTACCACTTCTGGCTGGATTGGATGTCTAGACTTATGGAGATCAACATCTGAATTTTGTGTGTTTTTTGGATCAACGCTTGTCTCCTGGCAATCTAATAAACAACCTACCATCTCCAAATCATCAACTGAAGTTGAGTATAAGGATCTCTCTTTCTTAGCATCTGAAGTCATGTAGCTTGCCACTCTCCTCGATGAATTATACACATCTCTAACTATGCTTCATCACTTTTTCTATGATAATCTGGGAGATCGTGCCTGAACTATGAATCCATTCTTCCATGCCAAAACCAAGCATATTGATATGACTTATCACTATGTTAGAGATTTGATTCAAGATGGAACTGTTGATGTCGAGTTTATCTCCTTAGCCCTTCAGCTTGATGATATCTTCACCAAAGGTCTACCACTTCCATTACTTGACAACCTTCGTCGATGGTGGTTTTTATCTTAGGGGTAAAATCGTAACCCTCACTGCATAATGGACGTCACGAACTTGAGTAATAATGCTCCAAACCAAGCACATTTATTGAACCCTTTAATTTGTCTACAAAGAAAATTACCCGAGGTACCTTTTTTAATGCTAATTAGGCTTTAACCGCCAAACCTAATTCTCACACCGCATGTGTGGAAGTGGATAACCATGCCATACACCTACCGTTGCCAAAGGCATGCTAGCATGCACCCACGTGCCAATGGCAACCATGCCAGCCACACCTACCACGCTAAGGCATGCCAACCATGATAGCCGCACCCGCACAACAATGACAAACCATGCCAGCTCTACACCCACCGCAGCCAAGGCATGCCAACCATAGCTAGCACCTCGTGCAATGCAAACCATGCCGCCATACTCTACCGCGCGTAAGGCATGCACAACCATGCTAGCCGCACCCGTGCCAATGAAAACTCATACCAACCACACTCATGCACATGACCAACGCACCTTGCCATGGGGGCTCCTGCTAACCAAGCTACGCCACCTTGCTGGCCTTCCCACGCGCTGCTACCGGCAAATGATGCGTACAATCAACAATGCGCCCCTTCAATCACAAAGGAGCAAACCCTAGTCGAGAAGGGTTACCAAACGAACTTTGGCCTCAAAGCCTTGAGCTTGGTCACGAACCTAGATTGGTCACATGCCAAACCTTAGCCCCACATGCCAAGCTAACCCGCACCCTAGCTAAGCCAGCCATGCTGCGCCTATGCAGCCAAACCAGTCCTCACATTCCAAGCCAAACGAAGACTGAGCCAAAAGAAGGCCACGCCATACTGCGCCATGGCAAACCCTTAGCCCGCATGCCAAGCCAAACCGCACCTAGCTGGCTTAGCCATGCGGCATGTCCATGCAAGCCGCCTTGGCCCCACCTGCCAAGCCAAACCGCACCTGGCCAAGCTTGCTTAGCGCCGCCACACATGCGCCGCGTGGCAACACTCCTGGACCTACATGCCGGTTAGACGCGCCTAGCCTTGGCCTGGCATGGCCCACCATGTGCCAGCCATGCTTGCGAACCTTGGCCCCACATGTCAAGCCAACTGCATTCTGGCCGTATGGCAGCCTAGCCACACAACCTGTGGCCCCACATGCCAAACCAAAGCTGCACTTAGCCACAGGTTAGCGCTTCCGTATTGCTGTTTCACGCCAATACCATTTTAAGCCCTTGTACATGCACATGTCTAACGACCAGCTCCCTGTACCAGCGCCCCTCGCGGTTACTTGCAAAAATGAAGGCGTGCGACAATCACGGTCCCCCTTCAATCCCAGAGCAAATCTAGCCCTCCAAGGTTACCAGGCGACGTCGATAACCTTAGCCCGAAAAACCTAAGTTTGGCCACTGTAAACCATAATCTGCTACACCATATTTTGCGTTTTAGACATTATTTCACTCCACCGAAATGGAGTTGCAGACGACAATGACGGCCACAGCGAGGTGTGTAACAAATTACGAACCAACATGTTGCAATCACTAATTTGGGGTTGTGACACATTTAGTAACACGAAATAGACCGTCAAGTTAAAATTACCGACGATTCGTTCGAATTTTTTTTTGTTACAAATACGTTGACTTAGTCTCAATTGACGACTACAATGTTCGGTAAAATTTTAGCAACCAAGGATTTTCCGTTACTAAATTTTTACCAGGGTGAATAATTTTCTGACGGTCGAAGCCTTGACTGATTCCTACTATCCTGCGTAAAAATTAAATGGACCTTTTTGTCAAGTTACGAACTTTTGTTACAAAAAAAATTGGGTCTTTTATCACCTGGTCAATATTAATGTTTCCATCCTTTCATTTTACCACTAAGTACCCTATCCCTGAATTGTTACAATACAATCGATTCCAACATTTTCACATTTCAAATTTTCGCATAAGTGTCATTCAATATAATTTAACATTCATTTCAACATTCAAGAAGTCATTCAACCAATTTATGTTGTGTTCATGAGCTGTTGCCAAGTATACATAAATGCTATGGGATGGCTTATTGTGAGCATTACCTTAGCCATTTTTATTATTAAAGCCAACAAGACTTTTTTTCTTCTTTTACGAATCAAGGCTGTCTCGGCCGCCATTGCATAGGCATCATTCCTTTTGAGAACTCAATGCACATTCAGTGCTGAACTCCGTTAAAGTAAACAAACGTGAAATAAGTTATCAAGCTTCAATAGATGGGGCAAAAGAGGCCGCGGACTATAACATGTTGATTTGAACAAGGTTTAAACAAAAAAGTGTGATGAATGCATATCAAGTAGAAATGTCGTATAAAATTAGGATATAGATGACAAGGAGATAGAACGTACATTGACTAGCAAAATCCTTGTGCTAGTACTTATTTTGTCTTCCTAGCATTGAGCCGAGGACCCGCACATATATAACATAATGATTAAGGGGACAGTAGGAATAAGAGAAGAACATTCCGATGCTTATAAAACAACTACGCCCTAAAAAGGAAAGTCAACAAGGTAGAAGATGATCAAAATATTAGATGATTGCATGTCAATGCAAAACATAGTCCATACTACTATTAAAAAACAATTAAAACATCATAGTTATGTGCACAATCTTAAACGAAACATTTTCAAGTAACGAAACATTTTCATAGTCTCATTTTAACATCCAATTTGGGAAGGCCTTAAAACTAATGGAAAATGATGCCGAACACATCCAAATAAAAAGGGACCTCAAATAACTAGAATTCTAAATTTGAACATTCATCTCAAACTTCTATTCGTATGATAAATTACCTCCAAATCCTTAATTGCTTGTTCTCTTGTAGTTTCTTTTCATTGGAATCCGTTTCAAAGATCCAATGCAGAGTAAACCTGCACAATCAAATCAAGTCATAAAATTAGTAGGATCAAGCTACATCGGTTTTCTCCGTAATGGTTTACGCCACTTTACCGTGTCCGATCATCCTTGATTAACAGATCTGCCCCACATATATATGCCTAACATATCCAAAATTCACTTAATTCTAACGGTTGATTTCTTTTTATGGTGTCAACATTGCCTGAGTTATAAAATGCTCTAATATCAATACAATTCTAAGGTTTCATCACCCAAACAAAGTTTCATATTAACTCATCAGTTTCTCAAATACAAGCACTAATGGTGGTGGTCCAAGAGCACTTACCTTCACTAATGCTTCACCAATCCATACGTCATGAAACTCGCAACAACCCTTGACAAATGTAGATAGTCTACTAGATTTTAAACTAATGACTCGTCCCATGTAAACTCCCTATGTTCGTTCTTGGAGAAGTTATGAGTGGTGTACCAAAGCATCACTTTATGAATAAACTCAACCACTTTGGAGAAAGAGGCTGAAAATGAATACTACCATTTCTTTGTTCCATCTCTCTGCTCCATTGCCGTAACGCTCGAACCACCTCAACAAGTAGCATGATGATGTGTACGTACACCACTTCAGCTACCATGGATCAAGACATGCCTACACATGAAAAAGATTTACTAAAACACGTTATATGGGGAAGAATGATGCTCCATGTATGAATACATTTTAACATTGACTCATCGACTCATTGGTGTATAACAGTCTCCAATTTTGGGTGGCATTTAAGTTAAATTTATGCAAAATTTAGTCCGGGTGGCGAGAAAATAAACGGTCTTCCTTATATCATGACCATTGACAATTGATACGATTAGCTAGAATATAAATCATACGTTCATGATTATCAATTTGTCTAATATGCATAAAGAAATTCGGTCAATGTTAGGAATAAATGCACAAACGCTATAGTACTTGAAATAAACCGCAATAATAATACTTTAAATGTCATAGAATTGTGCTTACATGATCTCCATAAGAACATCCATACTTGAAATATTGGACAACTCACTATGGCACCAAAATTGTAAGAGATACAAAAGAACGGCCCCGTCCCAATGGCAAGCCCATAACGAGAACAATTCAACAAATTCAATAAACGAGAAAGAGGAAGTATGAGTTGGAGAAAAATAAGTCACACACCTTTTCAATAGCTGGACAACTTCGTCCTTCAAAGACGTACAAGTCATAAACATAATCATCCATCATATTTGCACATACGGAGGACACAACACATAATTCATGAGTTGGACAAGATCATTATTTATAACATATTCATGTTCAATGAATGAAGGGATTAATCGGATACGCCGCATGAATATCCAAACATCAAGCACATAAAATGAGGAGTGGCCGGACAAGAAAGTGAATCATGTGGGAGTACCTTCACCGTTGTTAATGAGTACATATCGATTGAATCTACGAGGGCAACCTCGGAAGATACTCTCTTAGAAGAGGCAAAAAGTTGCACAAAATTTGACTATCCTCCAAAGACATATCTACTGTCAGCCCACAAATGTAATTAGCAAAATTCCCCGAAGGCAAAAAGATAGATCCATACGGTGATGAAAAACAACCAACAAATATAAATTAGAATCCACATACTCTGTTCCATCTATAATATAAAAATACCATTACCAGTCGGATAGGTCGGTGATTGAGCAGGTCAAACACACTTTTGGTTGGTAAAAGTTTGAGTACCCTCGGTTTTGTTGATCATAAACCTTGCTAAAACTTGAACATCTAAAAATCATTATACGACCTCCAATTTTCCTTAAAACATCTTCCGACTCTATACGGGACAAGAGCAAAACTCTCTCTAGCTTTATCTATTTATCTTCTACATCTACACATCATAGGGAAAAAATGAATATAGTAACGAATGAGATACAAGTCAAATTAAGATCGTGCATCCTATTATCATAACTACTTAAAAATTAAAATACATACTTCCACCATACGTACCTACTCACCAACGTCTGATTATAGATGTCCATCCCATTAACTTGTAGCATCAACTTAGAGTGCATGGATTCACTAACTAGTTCAAAAGTCTTTGAAATTTTTCAAAAAAGCTCGGAAGAAAAACTAAAACATTCATCAAATAAAACAGAACTTAATTCCGTCATAAACTTCCATTTTTATCAAGATACCTCCAACCCATAAGTGCTTAGTGAATACGACTTAGATAGATGTACCTCTAAAATCCTTCACAATATTCCCGGCATAGATTTCCTTAAGTGGAGGAAAAGATTGAGGTTCACATACTCAACGCACAAGTGTACATCAAGGCACGAAGATAGTATATCTATCTAATTAACATAAACTTCATAAGAATGGAAAATTACACGAAAATGGAAAATAACAGCAAACAAAGGGAGTATGAATTCAAGGTTCCATCCTTGAGGTTGTTGATATCACGTAACTTAGCCCATTCATGATGCGCACATATAAGTGACATGTACAAAACCTGACACAAAGTTGTGAAATGAACATTAGAAATATACTTACAGAAGTATCTTGAGGAGCTAAGGTCATAAGAGCTTTCATTGTCTTTTACCCTCGTCTTTCTGTATGGTATGCGAGAGTTTGTGAAATTAGGGTTTGCGAGTTTGTGTATGGTAAGTACAAAAGGAAATATACTACAGTATCTTTGGTGCCTTTGGGGGTCTTTGCGAGAGGTCTCCAAATCTAATGACTTCACCGTGAAAATATTACATAACCGTTATTGCTCTCTTTGCATCTTTGACTTAATCATTTGAACATGGTCACAAACTCAAAACCTTTGCCTCATCATATATATCACCTAAGCAACATATATAAAGTTAGGAATTTCATCAAACACCTACACAATACCTAAACAATTCATAAATTACGATTTTTAAGAAAATTTAATAAGAACCCATTAAAGATTCTCGGACCAATGCAAGCATGACCAAGAAGCGTTAAAACAAGTTAAAAAATAACAATGGGTTTACAGAACATCATCCAAGAACTTCACATTTGATTTCAAGCTGATGAGTTATTAGCATAGAAAACAATTGAACTTTATAGATCACACGACTTATCTTTAGATTATACATCTAGCATAGAAAACAATTGAACTTTGACACTCCCACTTTGAAAACAAGTCAAAATCGAGAAAATTGGAAACCCAAATCTCAGTTATAACAAACTGACCTAAAAATTAAACCCAATAAATAAAACAAGGGCATGAAAAGGGATAATACTTGTGTTATTGTTTCATGGGTGGCCAAGGCCTGATCCGAGGGCTTGATCTGGTGGCAAGACAAAGTATCTTCTTGTCAATTTCTTGAAAGCAGACCCATCTCAGACCTTCTCTTAAACCTTGATCATTACCAGCTCAAATTGAAGCCATCTCTCTACTAAACTCATAATAAAAAAAAACCACCTATCCATCTGTAATTGATTCATCAAATCAACAGCTCCAACACCCTTGAAATCTCAGTACCACCATCTTATGAATCTTAATACCTAATTCAAACAAAACCCATTCGCAATCTCCTCCATATCTCATCTTAATCTGATTTCAACCCTAAACAGCCAACCCTAGCTTCTTCTCGATTTGAAAGATAAAGAGAAGATGAAGATTGAAAAACACGAAGAAAAAAGAGGTGTTTTTTGATTGACGGTGAGAACCTAACCTAATAACAGATGACAAATCTTCTTCTTCTAGACTTCTAGTGTGAGTCTGTCTTCACACAAAACAGATAGCGAGTCATAGAAGGAAAGGGATATGAAAGTCGCAAAAACTTCTATGTTTAGGATGGATAAATCGATCCTGAAGAGAGAAGAAGGGGAATGTAGGTGATGTTTGAAAGGTAGTGACAAGATTTTTGTGATGTTTCTCGGCCAAATCGATCGATGAAGACAAGATTTCTGTGATGTTCACTAAACCCTAGTTTTATCGCTAGAGCAGTAGAAGACTGAAGAGAGAAGAAGGGGATAAGATTTGTGCGGTTTATTCACACGATAGGGTAAACTTGATAGAATGTACACGGTTCTTTCGCACGCTGCTCAGGATGGTGTTACTGAGTGTTACTCTGCACACGGTTCTTTACGATTATTTTCAGCAGTTACTAATCGTGACACGGGTGGGTAGTCACTAAAGCTGGTAAAATTTCGAAGTAACGGAACATGTGGTGTCACTAAATTTTCGTAACTGAAATTTTTAGTCACTAATTCGTGACGGCTACATGTTGGTTACGAATTTTAGTTACTAATCGCTGAATATGGTGTAGTGCAACGACATGCCAACCTAGCCGCGCCACCATGCTGGCCTTCCCTACGCGGCTACCAAAACGAAGGCGTGCGACAATCGACGATCCCCCTTCAATCCCAGGAGAAAATCCTAGCCATCCAAGGTTACCAGACGACGCATGGTAACATTTGACCCGAAAACCTAAGCTTGGACACGCCATGCCATGCCAAAGGCATGCCAACCTAGTCGCGCCTCCATGCCACGCCAATGGCATGCCAACCTACACTACAGAAACAGGTCCTATTAGTGAGGGTTTTTTCTTGGGGGCGTCACAAATAGTGACTAATTGTGACGGTGTTTTGACCAACCGTGGGAAATACTAGGATTAGTCAAAGGAGCAGTTTTGTTTGGTCGGTTTCGGGCTTGACGACAGCGTAAATGATTTTACTAAAACTTTTGAAAGATTTTTTTTTATTATTTATTCTTCTTTTCTCGGCCTTATCTGTGAAAGCCTCAAACAGATCGGGTTTTATTTCACTTATCTTTTCCCATTTTTTTCCATTGAAAAACCGAGGTTTACTCCCGCCTCTTCTTTGTGACAATCTCGTTCAATTCGTCTCTTCTGTGTTCATCTCGTTCATAGAAAATCATCTTGATGTGTTCGGGGAGAAGTTGTTGATAGAAACCATAGTTGATTGAACACGAAGCGTGTTGAGCGAGAGAGTTCTATGATAAGATTAAGGTTTCAATGAGAATCTATGATGGAGATAAAGATCATGTATCTGAGATTTAGAGAAATAGAATCGAATCAAGGATAGTTGATGGTCATGGTGTCGATCCATGTGTTGATTCAAACTCAACAGAAAGGTAAGTTGAATTTAGGGTTTCTTTAATTAACACTGTTTTTTTGTGAAATTGATTTATAGATTGATCGATTAGTGATGGGTTTTCTTTTAATTGAAGTTTGGATGATGTATAGGGTTTAATTTCAGTTTCTATAATGAATCAATTGGGAATTAGGGTTCATCCCAAATTAGGTTTTTGGTTATAAACTTAGACCAGTGTTCAGTGTTCTTGAGTTTGAATGATAGATAAAGAGTGAGATAATAGTGGTGGTTCGAAGAAGATTTGAGTTGTAGCACTCATAGTTGATGAAGAAAGATGAGTATAAGCGAGCTAGTGGGAATTTAGGTTTGATTTGGTGAAGGGTTGAATTACAAGGGGGCTATTGGTGGAGTATGAGGAGTTAAAGATGATGTGGTGGGTATGTAGTGAAGTCGCGTAATTGTTGCTAGGGATTCACGCTTTCGGTACCACTAAACCTTCTTTTGATTTACATCTTTATTAGTTTTTTGCAGGTATGTGATGAATTTAGTTACTTATAAATTATGAGAGATGAAGATTCCAAAACTCATGCATATAGATCTTGAATCGAATATTGTGGATGGAAAGCGGTATAACGATCTCACTTAGAGATTTAATTGGAATTACGATTATCTAAAGGTTGATTGTTTTCTTCTTCCGGTTTTCAGGTGTTTATGATGCATTACGAGGAAAAAATACCTAAGATCACTACATTACTCATATCTCAAGCTATTGAAGGACCTATAATAAAGAATATGCTTGTATGTTAAATCTCTTCTTCTTCCATTTGCTAGATTTAGTCATTGATGATGAAATTTGAGTTGGATTTGATTTTGAGTACTCTTAGTCTTACAGGTAGCTTTGAATTCTGGAAGGAAATTGATAAGAAGTTTATACTAATACATGAATGGATTGTGTTGTGCTTGAGTTACATTTTGTTATTCGAATTCCAACGACAAAGAACAAGAAACAAGGAGCAACGTTCGAATCTAATGGTAAGCTTTTGTGTTTGTTCGGTTTGGTTTTGTTTTGTTTTTGCACTATATGGTTTTAAATCCATGGTTGAGAAAACCCCTATAAAAATGGAAATAGGAAATGTTAGCAACAAACATATCGTCCTAGCTCTCAAGGTAAATTGGTAGCATTGAACTATGAATGAGTGAAACATATGGTTTACATTCTTTTCATCCATCAAGTTCAATTTGAGTTATCAAGTTTGGAACTGTGTAGGTCAAAAGTATCCTGGTACCATATTAAGATGAAAACAATGACATGGAAGATGATGAAGCGATCGACTTGGGTATTGATTAGGTGCCAACAAGCGATCCTCCAAATCTGGATAACGGGGTACACTTATACCGTAACTAATTTGTCATATTAAAGCTTCTCTTGTCATTCGAATTGTAGGAAAACATGGATGAAACTCGAGAATATAATTTAATAAACACTAAAATGTCATGTCATATGAGCCATTCCATGGAAGATGATGGATACACTTGTATCTCCCATTTAGCCTTTTCCATGGAAGATGATGGATAAAATTTTGTTGAGTTGGAAAACTAGGGATGCATTGATCATTGAGAAAGTGAATATGTGTATGTGTATAACTTGTAAATTGGAATAAATTGATAATGAGGTGATTAGTTGATTGGAAATTGAATATACATCACGAATAATATAGGCATTACATTATCGTATTGTGGTTGTCGTAGGAATATGTCCACCTATATGTATAATTGCACAGACTGTTGATCATTGATACTTTGTTTTGCATGAATCAGACTAGTCTACGGTTCACGTATTGTGTTAGAAGCTTTTTGTATTTCTTTTTAGTGAGATATTGAGGTGGAAAATTGTTTGTATGTAATCTTGAACCGAGATATAGGTTACCTCAAGTGGTTGCCCTCTTCAGTTCTCATGTTGTGTCCTTGAACTTGACATGAAATTTTCCATGATGATAATGCTTGAAATGGTTTGTATGTTACAAGACTGATGCGAAGATCGAGAACGAGTCCATGAATGGAAGATGTTGGTGTATGGATGGGTGGCGATATAGGTGCTCGTTTTTGAATATAAGGAATGGGATGATTCTTTTTTTGTTTTCATGCCATATGGGTGGGTGATTTTTTATATATAAGGGAATGGGGTGATATCTTTTTTTTTTTCATTTCACGATCCGGTTGCGTTCGTTGTTCGCAGCTTGTCCCAAACATTACACAGGCGTACTTCTGATGTTTTTAGATCAGTAAAATATGCTTTTTACTTGCATATATATAAGTTTGAAAGCTTTGTAAAACTTCATTATATATAATATAAGTTCAATGGAGAACTTTCTAAAACTTTGTTATACATGAATGTAAATTTCTATCTAAGATTTATGTTCTCGAATTTTGACTCTAAATTCCAACTCAGTGATCTGTTAACGGACGACGGCGAGAAAAATATTAGTGAGGGTTTGTAAAACGTCACAAATAAAACAATAATTGGGAGGCCGTTGCCGGAAACATTTTAGCCGGCGGTGGCATATAATTGGTGAGGGCCAAATAACCGTCCTGAGATATAGAACATATTAGTGAGGGTTGACCAACCGTCACAAATGTTATTTGGCGCCACTATCCACGACGGTTGGTTTGTCACAAATGTTTATTTGTGACGGTTTATTTACTTTTTGTGACGGTTTTTTCCTATTTGTGACGGATTACGGACCCTCACTAATGGGGCCTGTTTTTATAGTGCTAGCCGCGCCACCATGCCATGCCAATGGCATGCTAACCTAGCCGCACCACCATGCTGGCCTTCCCTATGCGGCCACCAACGAACGAAAGCGTGCAAAGATCAACGGCTACCTTTCCTCTTAAGATACAAAATCTCGACCGTCGAAGGTCACCAAGATACAAGTCTCGAATCTCGACTTGCCCGGGGAAACAACCATATGTTACATTTTTCCACAAAACATTAGAGACATCAACACATATCACAAGGGGGGTGGATCCTCTTTGGGTATTGGTTTGGCGGTTTACGTGCGTGCGGTACACTACATACCGTCATAAGAAGTGTTATAAGGGTGAGGCGGTTAGTAAATACGGGGACTTAAAAAAATGTTCATGGGACATCAATTCCATACGTTAATGTTTTATGGAACATCAATTCCATGCGTTAACGATTTTATGGAACATCAAATTCCATGCATACGGTTACCACCTCCTCCCATTTATTTACCCATTTTTCCATTCCTTAATGAGACCAGGGTACGTTTCACTTCGACTTGTATAAATAGGTCTTACCTATTTCCACAGAACAAGGAGTTCATGGGGGAATATACAACACTCAAAAAATACTTGCTAGCTTACCATTTGTTAGCCTTCCCACTTTTCTGATACAAGTCGTAGTAACACAACTACTCTTCCAGAATCAACTATTCTGGTCTCATCACTTTCCTTCTTCCTCCCAAAACCAACCCATTCTCCTCCACTTTGGGACCGAAAAGCAATTCGGGAACAACCATTCCTTGGTTTAGAGTGGATTGTCTGTTGATCACTCGAATCTAAGTACTCCCTTGTAGTACATTGTTTAGGGTTTAAATTGTTTCTCACCCGTACACCCGACATTACCAAAATCCAGCGAAACCATTTTCACCTACAAACACACTGTGTCAAACTGATGCACTTTTGCAACATCACTGCTTCAGTTTGAGAGGGAGTGTTCTATATTAATATGCCTACTTTCTTTTATTGTGTCATGTACACTTTGGGTCACTTGCTCTTCTCTTTTCTTATTCATGTTCCATCACTTGGATGTATAACTGACAATATACAGTAAAAACTCCATATATTAATAAACTTTATATATCAATTAAAAATCATGGTCCCAACTTGGGCCAGTTACAAATAGTAATAAACTCCACATTTTAATATTAATAGATTTTTCTAGTCCCACCTTAATGAATTTACCTCCATATATTAATAAAATCAACATAATAGGAAAGTTATAGATTTTGTTACATCAAAATTTCAGATGAAGGAAAATGTTTATCTATAGTTGGTTGAGAAAATGATGTATTTTTTTGGATTGTTTTGGCATCTTTTGATTTGCGTATGCGTAAGACCTCGTTGCTATGTGCACAATCTTGTTGAAGCCAAAACATTTCCAACTTGTCGAGCATGTTTAAAGCTTTTTGGCATGAAACTTTTGGTATCTCGGTACTATCATCATCGGGATTATCTGCTTCCGCTTCTTGTCTAATTCCATCGATTATTTCTTCTTCAGTTGAAGCATATACGACTTGTTGCTCATTGGGATGATTAAGGAAGACGTCCATATCCATTCGATTAGTGTAGTGCAACTGTTCAATTTGATTATTCATAAGTATCTTTTAACCATCTCGCGAGATCTTTTTGCGTCCAATTTGGAAGTGATTTTTTCTTTTCACGCAATTCTATACAAATTTTATCGCTCATATGAGTTCTTTTCCTAACATTGGATGACATTTGACTTGGTTGAGAAGAAGATAATACTAGTACGACCGTTGCCACGGTGGGAGGGCTGACTGAAGAAGAATATGAAGATGGAGTTTGTCCACGACTACTTTCGTCCCGTTTCAGAAAAGGTAATACTTTCACCTCATTTCAGAAAAAGTGACATTTTCGCCCCGTTTCAGAAAAAGTGATTCTTTCGCCCCGTTTCGGAAAAAGTATCATTTTGCGAAACGGAATGAAAGTATCACTTTTCCAAAGCAGGAAAATATCACTTTCAGCTAAAGCGGATGTGATAGTATCATTTTCTGAAACTTGAGGATGTGAAAGTATTATTTTTCTAAAGCGGAAAATTAGTCGATCCATAAACCAAAATATGGTTGCATGATGTGTTATGCATCCTTTGTGATGGTTTGCATAATGGCTATGCATTCAATTTTCGAAATTGTGCCTAAAATGATAGTATCATTTTTCTTGAAGCAGATGGATTACATCGTTTTATTGGTTGCAATGGAAAATTAGTTGAAGCATACACCAATATTTTGCTACATAAAGTATTATGTATCCTTTATGATGGTTTGCATAATTGATATACATTTAATTTTCTAAAATTGTGCCTAAAATGATATATATCTCCGGTTTTTCGTAAAAACTCCAAATTTGATATTGTTGTTTGTACTTGTTGCGTAGAATTTTTTATAACCTTTCTAACGAGATAAAATTTGTAAAATTCCAAGGCACGGATTTTTAGATATGTTATATTAAAGTTTGTTTTCCAATTATACCCCGAAAAGATAGGATACACAAGGAGCTATAGTAATTGGACTAAAAAGGAGGGATATTTTAGTTTTATTTAACCATTTCCAATCTTTTTGGTAATTGATCACTTAGATTTTACAAAAAATTGTCCATATAAAAAGGACCTCCCTCAACTCTGACTGTCAAGCCCAATTAAAAATAATGAATTATCTTTTAATATATCTAGTACTAGATATAGTGTAGAGAAAACTTAAAAATTCTTATTAGGGTATATTATCCAATATATTAAAGAATATTCAATATATAATAAAGGATATATTATTCGATAGGATATACTATCAATATATTATTCATAAAGGATATATATCCTTCACATAAAGAATATATTATTCAATAGGATATATTTTCAATGTATTGTTCATTTTTTTTTTTGGTATACCTCCCTATATTAATAAATTTCATATACTAGATCACCGGCTTGCGGTGGGAGGAGGACCGAAGAAAATCGAAATCTGACCGTTATGCGTAATGGTGTTATAAGGCTAAAATTGATATGCATTTAATTTATAGTAGTTTCGTAAATTTCACCATTTTTTATGCATCTTTTGTGGTGGTTTGCATCAATTTACCCATGTGCTATGTATCCTTTGTAGTGGTTTGCACCAATTTCCCTATGTATTATGCATCCTTTAAAGTGCTTTGGATAATGACTATGCATTAAATTTTAAAAGTCACCATCGATTTTTTAAATAAAAAACACTAAATTTATATCGTTGTTTGTACTCGTTGTGTAGATTTTTTTAAAAACCTTTCCAATGATATAAAATTTGTAAAATTCTAAAGGCACAGATTTTTAGATATGTTATATTAAAGTTTGGTTGCCAATTATACCCACGAAAAATAGGATGTATAAGGAGTTATAATAATTAGATTAAAGAAGGGACATTTAGACTTTTCATGTCCCAAAGACTACCACCAAAATCAATCTTTTTATCAAATTGTAAAATTGTGTTAGGTTTCATTTAACAAAAAGTGGCCATAGAAGGGACTCCCCTCCCTACGGGCCCTTCGATTTTCCGTTCGATTACCCATTAATAATTTTATAAAGTCCCAATGTTATTAATATATGGAGTTTTAAGAGGTGCTAAGGCTAATGCTAAAGGTGCATGGGATATTGGGATCCAACTCTATCAAAGTTTGACAGCAAATTTTATCAATTGAGTAAATGTCCAGTTTCCAGAAGGGTTAAGCATACTATGCTTAAATGTATTCTTTTTCCTCCGCCACTTTATACTACTTTTCTATCT
>JAJJWW010006552.1:0-15565 GCA_023531295.1 Papaver armeniacum | reverse complement strand
TTAAATGCATAAGATATCACATTTATTTCAGTATCTTGCGTTGTAATGCATGATTATCAATTAACTTGCTTAGAAAAGGGACGAACAAGCTAGATCGAGCTGGTGATTGATGATCTTCTTCCATTATTAATTCGAGTGATCGAGTTCATTGAATTTTGTATTTAGGAAATTGAAACTTTGTATTTAGAAACAAATGCAAATGTTTTCTTTTATTTTTGATTCCTCCTAAATATGTAAACATGCCCTGTCCATAGTCTATCAAGTATGCACAACACAAATTGGAGAAACCACGTTCATCGTCCATCAGTCTCAAAATATAACAGAGTGACCTACAATATTTCTTGTAAGACAAATTTTGCTTAGATACCCAGTACTTTTTACATGGGCTTGAGGTATCGTCCAAATTAAAGCTCAGTAAGTAGCCTAAAATCTTCATTGTGCCAAAGAAATTATGAGGACGTGAAATTGACTGCTTACCAGAATATGATCTTTACGGAGGTGCTCATTTGCATTTAAGCCATCATTACTGCATGATTTGTGATGAGATGGTCTATAGACCCCTTGATAATGTTCGATTGACGCTATTTTTGTTTTCCCTTCGATAAATCAGTTTCCATTCTGGGGAATGAAAGCAGAACTATTTCATTGCCTCTACATGTTCAATCTGTTTTTAGCGGACCGGTGAATTCTATACCTGTGTATCGCTAGGCAAATTCCACAAAAATGAGAACAGAACAGAACATGGTAAATTTTCATTTCCAAAATTAAAAAAATTAAGGGGTCAATATTTTCATCTTTTTATTATTTATTTGGGACATTGCAAAGACAAGACCAGAGATCCATCAACTTAGAGAGTGACCCTAAGCTAGGGTTCCCAACAACAACAACCTTCTAGCTCAGGTATGACTTTGTATCGGTTAACATCAATCTTCTCCTCACGATTTGACGAAGCAGCAGGACCACGCAAACAAATGCCTCCTAATGAACATTTTGGATTACAATCATCATCATTAGCACAAACACCTCTGTTGAGGGTACATCGTGGTGTATCATTTGCTACTGCTCCTGCAATATCTGCGTAACCGTGCATCCATTAGTTAGTTGATTGTACGTTATTAACTTAAATAAGATTACATTCAAATTTCAATTGAAAGTTACAAACATATACTAACCAGTAATTGGTCTTGCAGCTGCCTCGGCAGAGTTCGAAAAACCCAGGAAAAACAAGCATAATAAGCTCAGAGCCGCAACCAACTGAGTAGTCTTCAAACTGGACATCTTCGATGAGATTCTGGGTTCGGATTTCACTGTTATGGTCTAAATTAGATGGTTCATGTACCAATACTTATAGCTTGTCAGGTTCACACACCAAGTGTTGGCGGAATTCACGATGCATGCAACCAATACTTATGTTTTGTTTAAATGCATAACGTCTAGTATTAACTTTGCTTAGAAAAGGAATGAACAAATATAGCCACCTGGTTGGCCCAAATGTAGCCAGCTGGTATGAAAATCATTATTCCCTTATCAAGTTATTTATTTCTCTTATCTTTTCCCCGTAATCAATTCTAAAATCCCTAGGAAATTGCTCACTCAGTCACAACCGACTCCGAGTCGCCTGTTTCCTAATTTGGTGTCCTTTCGTGTCCCGCCAATGTAAAATCGCCATGTGTTGTTACTTCGGCTTAGTTTGGTATTGATGCAGCTTTTGTAAAAGCAGCTTTTCCGATGTGTTGTTCTTGTGTTGTCTTTGTGAGAAAAAAGCGATTAGGCGTTTGGTAAAATATTAATTAAAGTTGAAGCTGATTAAAAAAGCAATCAAAATGTGTTTGGTAAAATTTCATATTCAACCATTGTTGTTGTAACAAATGACAAAAACAAACATATTACTCATGGTAGTTTTATTCAATTTTATTGGTTTAAAAATAATTAATTTTTTTACTATATAATATTAATGTTATTACTAATTACCACTATCATTATTATTGTTAAGAAATTATTTTACTTAACAATTAAGTAATTATTTAATATTTGTTTTTATTTTTACTGTTGACAAATTAAGTAATTATTCAAGCAAAAAATGAAACTAAAATTAAGTACCTACAAACTCATTTTGGGGCAACCTATAATCGGTATGTTGTGTAACCTATTTGGCTTACGATTATGGCTACATCCAAATCACGAACCACATGGTTATGTCTGGCTCTGTACACTCAAAACCTATGGAATTTGGCAAGGGTTCGATCTGGGGCTCCTTACAATCGGTAGGTTGGTAAGTTGGATAGACTACCGATTATGGTAGATTTCAAAATTCATCAAATGAAGGATTTTAGAAAAAGCTCATTTTGGGGCAACCTATAATCGGTAGGTTGTGGAACCTATTTGGCTTACGATTATGGCTATATCTAAATCACGAACCACATGGTTATGCATGGCTCTGTACACTCAAAACCTATGGAATTTGGCAAGGGTTCGATCTGGGGTTCCTTATAATCGGTAGGTTGGTAAGTTGGATAGACTACCGATTATGGTAGATTTCAAAATTCATCACATGAAGGATTTTAGAAAAAACTCACATGATAGAAAAAACTCATTTTGGGGCAACCTATAACCGGTAGGTTGTGGAACCTATTTTGCTTACGATTATGGCTACATCCAAATCACGAACCACATGGTTATGCCTGGATTTGTACACTCAAAACCTATGGAATTTGGCAAGGGTTCGATCTGGGGATGCTTATAATCGGTAGGTTGTTAAGTTGTGAACTCTACCGATTATGGTATATTTCAAATTCCCTTACATGAAGGATTTTAGAAAAAACTCATTTTGGGGCAACCCATAATCGGATGGTTTGGTAATATATTTAACTCCCAATTAACGTTGCATCCAAAACACTGACCAAGTGGTTAAGGCTGGCTGTGTACACTCAAAACCTATGAAATATGGCAAAGGTTGGATCTGGGGCTCGTTATAATCGGCGGGTTATATAATTATATACCCTAACGATTATGGTAGATTTCAAAATTCATTACGTGAAGGATTTTAGAAAAAAACTCATTTTGGGGCAACTTATAATCGGTAGTGTATGTAACCTATTAGGCTTCCGATTATGGCTACATCCACAACTCAAGCCAAATGGTTATGGTTGGCTCTGCACCCTTCAAAACCTATGGAATTTGGCCAAGGTTGAATATGGGGCTCCTTATAATCGGTAGTCTTACAAGTTGGATAAGCTACAGATTATAAAAGGGATTATTTGCCGAAATATCTACACAATAATCGGGGTATAGTTTCAATTTAACCTACCGATTCACCTTTAACCTCCGATTATGGTGTAGGCTCCCTATTATATAAGGGCATATTGGCCATTTTGAAAAAAAAGAAGATAAGAAGTAGCTTATATTTACGTTTGGGTGACCTTTTTTGTCTTTTAATGTCGCCCCTAATTCTTTTGGGGTCGCCCCTAAAAGTGCCAGTGATTTTTACTCATTTGCTTTTGTTTTTCTTTTAATATAAAGTCATGTTCCTATCATTTGTCGTGTCACAGCTTGACCCCTGGATTCTTTAAAGCCCGCTAGAGTACTTTTGCTAACGACATTATTAATTTAGGATGGAGGGATGTAGGGACAAATGGGGTCCGTCGACCCCACTTGATTCTGAAATCCCACAAATTTAGCTGTATAAATTTTGTAATTTATATATTTTGTGGGGTCAAATATGGTTTATAAAATTGAAATTTTATTTTTAATGGGGTCAAAATCATAAATCTCATATAAAATCAATAAAAATTCATCAAATTTACGACGTATAAACACAAAAACGGTCTAGATTACTATATCTAATTTAACTAAAATATTTTATTATTTGATTTTCACTTAGTTAATATTAAAAAGTCAATAAAAATGCCAAAAAAAAAAAAATCTACTGCCTTCTACGCATACCAGCTAGTATATACTACTCCCTCCGTTTTAGGAAAAAGTGATACTTTCATTTTTTTCAATTTGGCCTATTTTTAGGCAAAAATGAAAAAGTCAAAGTATCACTTTTCCTAAAACGGAGGTAGTAATTTTTATCATATGATTTTGCCCCCACTTGAGAAAAAGTATGGCTCCGTCACTGTTATTAATCTTGGTGAACTCTACTTATATCAGTTCGATCCCGAAAGCTCAAAATCCCCTAATCCTAACGACTTTAGGTCTATTAGCTTGAGCAATATCTTTTATAAATTTATTTTTAAAATTTTGTTTATATACACTAAAGCCCATCTTAGGAAAAATGATTTGTGCTTTAAAAATTTGAGTTGTTACGTTTGGTGCTTCTATGAAATTAAGTAGATTTTTGGTGAAGGATGATGTTGGGCATGCTCCCCCTACATCAGCACACCCTTCTAGACCATCTAGCCGTATTGCCTTTGATGATCATGTTGACACATTATGTTCTGTTGAAGCGCAGCTTGCACAGTTGCATCATGAACTGTTATCAGCTTGCACATGGCATTTCTGGGGGTCCAAAACAACGATTATTCTGCAACGTCCCATTCATATGCATCTGCTTTAGGGGACCTTGTTATCAAGAAGCACCCCCTCCTACTCCTGACCCTCAACATATTGCCAGAGATCCCAGTCCTGACTTTCCTATTGTGGGAGGAGGGAAACATAGTGTTAAAGATAATACGAGTCTCAATACTTCAAACTCATTTACTGGTGTCTCATCTGGTATGAACAACTTTGCTGATCTTGCCGCTGCTCGGAAATAGGACTTTCAAACAATGGTACAGCAAATGAAGAAATCCATATGCGGTCTCAGATTCAACAAGAAATCGAAGATCACCAAATTTCCTTTTCAATTTGCAACACAGTCAAAGTCAGGCCAAGCAACAATCGTATTTAAAAATTGATTTTGTTTAGTGCAATTGGTTTTTAGTGATTTCATATCGTTTCATCAACAACGTAATCGTTTCGTTTGGTTTGACTATACCGGTAGTAGTGTAAATTGTAACATTAACAGTTGAAGCACAAAGAAAAAGGTGTACTTATGTCAATTTTTTAAAAATTCAGTTAAAAAAGTTGGGTGAAATATCCATTTAGGATATTGGTATAGTATCTTTAATATGGGCGTTTAAAGTAAATTTTTTTAGAAGTCTTTTTCACCCAGAAAAAAGTAAAATTGGGTTATTCAACCAATTTTGTGTTGCCATTTAAGACATCATTACTGCACAAACGTGGTTTACAAACACTACAACAAAAACATACATGGATCATTCTTAAAAAATGTGATCTAAGTACCGGCTGTTTGTGATCTTTGCCAGTATAATCTAAAGGGTGATCTATAAATCACAATTCTTTTGCAATGAAAAGTGTGATCCTACACTATGCAAAGAACTCAAAGTATTGAAAAGTTGAGATCTAAAGAATGGTTTTTAAAAGACAAGGTTTTAAAAGTTGTGATCTTTCCTCTAAGTTTTCAACCCAAATTTACCCTATACAAATAGTAAAATAGTACATTTCATTCCCAAAATTAAAAATTGATGTAAACAAAATCCAAAATTATATATAAACAAAATCCAAAATTATATATAAATGGCAAATAATGTCATTGAACATAAATATTCGAAATTACACATTTTCAAATTTAGTCTACTAATTTACTCTGGGATTAACTACACATCAAATTCCTAGATAAGAGCAACCAATAAGTGTTCTGACAAGATATTCATTATTTCTTACATGTCTCGCACTTGTTCTGACAAAATATGTACAGTACCTGCCATCGCAGATTGTGAACTCGCAGAACCTAATATTCTCTCCAGAAAACCGATGTCGAGAGAGCACTCACCACAGGTATCCTTGTCAATCGCTGGAACAGTATCCAGTTGCTCAAGTTAGATGAGAAGTCAACAATAAACATGAATTCAGATAACTAATGTCAAATAAGGCCAGTTCTAACCTTTCTCTGCCCCAAGTATCTAACGTTCTTCTCACCACCAAAACCCCTGGAACACTTTCCAAGAGTCCGAAAGGTAAAGACCGATGGATGATAGAGGAAAAACAGGAAGATAGATAAAGCAAACCTCATTGATCCTATCAATGACGGATGGGATGGACACACCAGGACCAATAGTATCATCATCTAAAATGAAAGGCAGACAATCGTCTTGAGAACTTGCTTTCTGGATTCCTTCCAAGTCTGCATTTAGTCGCGGCGTTAACAACTTTGGTCCTTGGTACAGAGTTTGCAGACCTACTTTTCATCAAATAAGATCTCATAATTTGAAACTGAAATCTGGAATGATACCTTTAGAAAAATTATAGTCCCATTCACTAGAGCAGGCAAGTGGAGTTCTTATTACGTTGAGGATTCTTCACATTTGTGGGTACGTTGAGGATTCTTCACATTTGTGGGTAGAAAGAAACAGGTGGCCAAAGAACTCTTCGAATATTAATTGCTCCACTGGATGGATGTAAAAGCAAGAATTAGGGAGTGGGGATAACGAGCAAATGGGTAAGTACATATATGACAAAAAGAACAATACCTGGATCACCACGTAATAAATTTCGGCACAAATATGTCACCTTTGCATCATACTCCGGGAATTGCATTATTTCTGGACCCATGTAGAGAGGTGAACCACAAAGTGTTTTAGATAAACCTCTAGGCTGTAGAGACATGCAAAAAAAAAAAGGAAAACACGCAACCACCAATGTTGTCTTATTATTTCTATAAAAGACTTGTCTTATTATTTCTAGAAATTCCTATAAAAGACTTGTCTTATTATTTCTGTATGATTGCAGATTAAATTATTCGATTTGCAAATGTTGTGGAGGCTAAGTCAGTGCAATAACTTGAAAATGACACTATAGTCAAAATACTTTTTAATGCATACAGTCGGATCTTACCCACCTCTCCGTGTGGCTCCGGCCCTGGGTAAATTCATTTTCAAATTCCATCACGTCCCCATATTCGTATTAGGTACTGTATAAACAACTTCATCTTTTTTTTAACGCACACAAAGACGTGCAACAGAGTATGTGGCGACTAACTTATGCAAAGGGGAAATTTTTACAATTGCTAATCTATTGGTGCACTCCTCAAACAGGAGGAGTAAAAATGACTAGCAAACACCGAACTTAATATCAAATTTATTGGAATATACCCGAATTAAGGCATCCGGTCGAGACTCTAACACAATCGAAGAACACCCAATGGGGAAGATATCTTCTCCAAGATAAGACCATCTGCAACCTGGATTGTTATCCATTTTAAAAGAAATCACTGATCAATGCTTAGCATGTAGGGAAAGCAAATTTCAAAGAGAGAAACACATCCTCATATATCACTCTAGTTACCTCAGTTCTTTCCAAAACCAGACCAATTGGTTCTTCCATGTCTAGCTAGTACATGGACGGATTTAACCAGACTTAAACCTTTGGAAACACAACGCCCTAGATTCAAATTTTGGAATCCGGGTCCTAGATAGCAAAGAGAATTGCTATCATGTCATGAGAGTCAAACTCTCAAGATGAAACTTAAAAGGATTTTATTTATGTAGAATTAAAATTAAAATATTAACAATTAAGGAGCCTTGCCTTCCTGGGCTTTAGAGCCAAGCGAGATATCAGTGCCTTGTCATACCCAGCCTTCTTTGCAGCAAACATCAGCATCATTTTATTCTTGGATCAATCTTTCATTTGCTTCTAAGGCATCAGCAACTTGTAACAGAATTTTCTTTCGGTCTTTTGATAGAAGGGCCTGCAAGAATTTCAATCATTATTCCGAAATTAGTCCTAACATCTAAGCTTCTCAGAACAAACAACAAATTCGACCATACAGTTCAAGTATTTATGGAACGAACTGACTAAATGCAAAAGAAGAGAAGCTACAACTCCATCCCCCGTTTAAGCGAACAAAAGTGTTACCTGAAGTCGCCTAGAACACTCTCTTGCTGCAACTGCCATATCTCATGAACCAACATTGACAAAAAAAAAAAATTAACCGTCTCCAAAACCAGTGTTGTGTATAATGTGTAAATCATATCAAAAGAGTATTACATATTCAAAAGCTATAGATTCATTATCAACAGGTGTAATTCCAGAAGCCAAGTCACCATTAGGTACCACAAGGAAACAATTTCTAATCACCTAATCCAAACATTCATGTACCTCAAGAGACATCCACTAATAGGTACTCCAAATACTAAGTTAGAGTGAGTTGCAAATGATTTCCATAAACAAATTAATCACAAGAATTTTTCTCCAAATATCAAATCGATCTCTATAAACAAATTAATCTACCAAGTAAAAGTAAAAAACTAAACATCCTAAATCGAATCGGACATGCAAGTAAGAGTTTTACTTCTAAGCAAACCTAAATCAAATCACACAAAGCAGAGATAGATTCGGAGTTTAAAGTGTAATACCAAATCAAACTTCACCGATCTTCAAAACAAAATTTCACCCCTGGTTTAGATCCCATACATCTGCAGAAAAACAATATAGAAATCGTAGATCAAAAAAAAAAAAAAACCCTAAATTCAAATCCCAACTTCAATGTCGAATCGACTCCATATATAATCCAAACTAGAGAGGAAACCAATTGAATCCTAACTGAATCAAAGTAAAATTAACGATTTCGACGAAAACTCGAGATCCGCACTTGAAGTTTTGATCGAAGAAATTGGAGAGATGAAAGGAGAGAGGCAGTGAGTTTTCGAGTGAAAATGAAAATAGAGTTGAAGACTGAGAATTCCAGTTTTGCTGTTGGACCCCCAAAATTAAGTGGGTTTTCCTTTTTCCCTGGATGGAACCTGAAGGTCACGAGTTCGAGCCACACCTAGTGCAATTATTTTTTAAAATTTATCAGAAGACAGATTTTTGATCACAAAATAACATTGAAAGTTGTCAAATACTCCAGCTATAAGATCACACTTCCTAAAATGTTTGAGATGTATGGGTAGGTCTTTATATCTAAGATCACACACTCTATAATATTAATGGTCTTTAAGTTTTAGCCTTAAAAAAACCACAACTGTTCATAAATTGTGATGTTTGGTGTGTGATCTAAGGCACTTTTTGTTGTAGTGAAATTTGAGTATTCTACATTGCTTTGCTTTGACTTGAAAGTAAAAATGACACCGCGACTTATAAAGATAAATCATTTATGGTATATATAGGGGTAAGGTATGTTCAGTTTCGCTCTTTTTTTTTTTCTTCCGACAAACGGTCCAATTGTACTAAGTGAAGTGAAGTCCATATATATGTCTGTATGGCATGGCAAAATTCCCATGAAGGTGCGAACAGAATGACTGAACACATTGAATCTCATTTCCAAAATGAAAAAAGAAAAGGGGCAAATCGATCTATTTATTTATTTATTTTATTATTAGTATTAATTTTGGACATTGCAAACACAAAGATTAGAGAGATCCATCAATGGTAACAACAACAACGGCCTAGATTCACAACTTTGAAATAGTTAACATCAATCTTTTCCTTCGGATTTGATGAAGCGCCAGAAAGCAAACAGTTGCCTCCACGATAACCTATTCGTATACATGTATTATTGCACCCAGGATCATGTTCATCAAGACAATAATATCTGAAGTCACATTGTTGATTTGTTGCTGCTTCCGCAACATCTACATAACCGTGTGTTAGAGTACAGGATTGGTAATAATAAATTATATGGAAAGTTTTAGTATTTAGGGTTATATTTAGTATTTGATATATTTAGTATGAATTGATTTACAAGTATTATTCTTGCATACCAAGTTACTTTGTATCGCTATATATACCCTATGTGTTCTCAATGTAAAATATCCCATTCAATAATAGAATTCTCTTTTATCTTTATATCTTCTAGTTCTGACTTGGTATCGTGATATATTTAAGTTCGATCCTTACTGGACTGTTGCCCACCTCGTTTTCTTTTCTAACTCGCTGCGGTAGTCTCCAATGCTACCGTCCACGGGATCTTTCCTCCATTGCAATATGATTAGTTTTTAGGTTTTATTTTATTTTTTAGGTTTATCATCTATATTAAAAACAAAAAAAAATAAAAAAAATGGTTTTATCGGTTTGCTACCAAACCCTACTTGTCACCACTACCAGCACCAGCTCCCTTTATCTCGTTACCTCATCACGTGTTCTTCCATCCCACTTTTCTTTTCTTTTTTTTTTCCCTACCGTCCGTCCAGGACCCTACATCAACTCATCAATACCACTTTCTTTCTTTTCCATCTTTAATTCCTTCTACCACCTATTCTGATCTCTTCTACTCTGTCCAATTTTTTTTTTTTTTTTTTTTCCTTTACACTTTGAAAAAGTCAATCAAATCCACGTCCGTCAAAACCCCACTTTCCAAGCCCCCCCGAGCCCAACAACCACTTAATCCTAACCAACACCCATCATATCCATTCTTCGTCAACTTTTCTAATCCCAATTTTGCAGGGTATTATCTCTTTTCTCTTATTGATGGTTCTTATATGCTCCATCAATGGTTCTATTATTTTTCGCTACTTTGGCGGTTCTCCTAATCAGTATTCTTTTTAATGGCGACGCGCTTCTTCTTATACTTCTCGGGCGTTTATTGGCATCGCACTTCATCAACAACTTTCAAGGACAATCTCATGTGATTTGCAATCCCCATGAGATTGAGGGAGGGTGTTAGAGTACAGGATTGGTAATAATAAATTATATGGAAAGTTTTAGTATTTAGGGTTATATTTAGTATTTGATATATTTAGTATGAATTGATTTACAAGTACTCCCTCTGTCCTAAAATTTCTGTCCTCTATTCTATTTTTGTCTGTCCTAAAATACTGGCCAACTTCTGTTTATAGTCGTATTTTTTAGTCAAACTCTCAAATATATCCTTCAATTTTATAATTATAAGATTATTTTTAAATATGACCAATCAAAAATCTTAAATGATATCTTCCTCGATAGGAAACAAATCTACTAAATCAATCCATAAATATTTTTATTTTTATCTTCTATTTAAACGTCTTAAATGATATCTTCCTCAATAGGAAACAAAATTATTAAATCAATCCATAATATTTTTATTTTTATCTTATATTTAAATATTTCTATAAATAATAAAATTACCAATTATGTATTTTTCTTAATGCTGCATATACTCCTTTTAATTTTAGTAATAACATAACATTTAATAGGGATAGTTTGGTACATTCTTCTGGTCTCCTTAATATCTTGACTTATTCAAAGCGGACTAATAATTTAGGACGGAGGGAGTATTATTCTTGCATACCAAGTTACGGTATCGCTACATATACCCTATGTGTTCTCAATGTAAAATATCCCATTCAATAATAGAATTCTCTTTTATCTTTATATCTTCTAGTTCTGACTCCGTGCAATAAATCGTACATCCATTGGTTAGATAATCATTGTTAACTGAAATAATATTTCATTTAAGATTTAGAATTTCATAATATATATATATATATAATACTAACCATGCTTCAAAATAAATAAATATATACTAACCAGTAATTGGTCTTGCAGCGGCCTCGACAGAATAGGAGAAACCTAGAAGAAGCAAGCATAAGCTCATTGCCACAACTAGCAGAGTAGCCTTAAAACTTGACATCTACTTTGAGATTTTGGGATTGGATCCGACCGGTTGTCTTCAAACTGGCAGTATAAATTATATTGTTCATGCCACAAATATTTATAGTGGCTTCTCAGGTTCACATTAAATGTGTCAAGATTTAAAGGTGCATGTGAAGATTATTTCCTCACACACGATATCTGTTTTGTTTAAATGCATAAGATATCACATTTATTTCAGTATCTTGTGTATCTTGTGTTGTAATGTATGATTATCAACTAACTTTCTTGGAAAAGGAATGAACAAGAAAAAGTATATCTAGCTGGTGATAGATCATAGATGATCTTATTCCATTATTAATTGGATTGATCAAGTTCTTATTATGTAAAGTTGTTCATTGAATTTTGTATTTAGGAAACTAAACTGTACAATATATATTGTTTTCTTTTATTTTTGATTCCTCCTAAATATGTAAACATGCTCTTCTTCCAAATCCCCAGTCCATCAGTCTCAAAATATAACAGAGTGACCTACAATATTTCTTGTAAGCCAAATTTTGCTTAGATACCCAATACTTTGTACATCGGCTTGAGGTATCATCCAAAATAAAGCTCAGTAACTAGCCTAAATTATGAGGACGTGAAATTGACTGCTTACCAGAATATGATCTTTACGGAGGTGCTCATTTGCATTTAAGCCATCATTACTGCATGATTTGTGATGAGATAGTCTATAGATCCCTTGGTAATGTTCGATTGACGCTATTTTTGTTTTCCCTTCGATAAAACAGTTTCCATTCGGGGGGAAATGAAAGCAGAACTATTTCATTGCCTCTACATGTTCAATCTGTTTTTACTTTTTAGCGGACCGGTGAATTCTATACGTGTGTATCTTTTTTTTTCGCTGGTTTAAAAGACCAAAATCAATAAATCCTGGGTGAAAAAAGACATCTAGATTTTGATACTGTTTAAATGAACGAGAATGTAAAAATAGCCAGGATGTAAACAGTTTCATCCTATTCCTACCTATTTTCAAATACTTTTCCTTTTTTTAATTTACATCAGGATGCATCCAGTTTATCCTTGCTATTTTTTTAAGTTTAAGTCAGAATGAATCCAGTATCATCCTTGCTACTTTTAATTTTGTCCATTTCACCTATATTAATTTTTACTCGTCCATTTGAATCGGGTTTTAAAAATATTTGGACAAATGCTCCATTTTCCGTTTTTTTTTTTTTTATAATGTTCAAGATCGTCTGAGTGGACCGATAAAAAAAAAAAGATCGTCTGAGTGGTGCAGTGGTTATCACGTTAGTCTCACACACTAAACGTCCCCAATTCTATACGTGTGTATCGCTAGGCAAATTCCACAAAAATGAGAACAGAACAGAAACATGGTAAATTTTCATTTCTAAAATGAAAAAATAAAGGGGATAAATAGATCCATCATTTATTTTCTTCTTTTTATTATTTATTTGGGACATTGCAAAGACAAGACTAGAGATCCATCAACTTAGAGAGTGACCCTAAGCTAAGGTTCCCAACAGCAACAACCTTCTGGCTTAGCTATAACTTTCCATCGGTTAACATCAATCTTCTCCTCACGATTTGATAAAGCAGCAGGACGACGCAAACAAATGCCTCCTAATGAACATTTTGGATTACAATCATCATTACTAGCACAAACACCTCTGACGAGGGTACATCGTGGTGTATCATTTGCTACTGCTCCTGCAATATCTGCGTAACCGTGCATCCATTAGTTAGTTGATTGTACGTTATTAACTTAAATAAGATTACATTCAAATTTCAATTGAAAGTTACAAACATATACTAACCAGTAATTGGTCTTGCAGCTGCCTCGGCAGAGTTCGAAAAACCCAGGAAAAACAAGCATAATAAGCTCAGAGCCGCAACCAACTGAGTAGTCTTCAAACTGGACATCTTCGATGAGATTCTGGGTTCGGATTTCACTGTTATGGTCTAAATTAGATGGTTCATGTACCAATACTTATAGCTTGTCAGGTTCACACACCAAGTGTTGGCGGAATTCACGATGCATGCAACCAATACTTATGTTTTGTTTAAATGCATAAATTCTTGTATTAACTTTGCTTAGAAAAGGAATGAACAAATATAGCCACCTGGTTGGCCCATATGCAGCCAGCTGGTATGAAAATCATTATTCCCTTATCAAGTTATTTATTTTCTCTTATCTTTTCCCCGTAATCAATTCTAAAATCCCTGGGAAATTGCTCACTCAGTCAAAACCGGCTCAGAGTCGCCTGTTTCCCAATTTGGTGTCCTTTCGTGTCCCGCCAATATAAAATCGTCATGTGTTGTTACTTTATTACCTTAATTACAAAATTATTAAACGGTTGTCAAGTTGAGTAAATATGGAAAAAGAACAAAAACATTTCAAACTTACCAATTCTCCTCGTCTAGGCACGTCTACAGAAAAAGAAATCAAGCAGCGGACGGTTTGGCAAATCGAGTGGTTGATGATTACTCTAATGGGAAGCTCACAATAACAGTGTGGCACAATATATTCCCCCACCTATACGTTTCATTGTAATAGCATAGTCTATGGGCATAACCTCCCACGTGTAATCTCAGTCTAACTTAATAAAATACATGCTTCAAAAAAAAAAAAAATTATGTTCATCTTCCTAACCTATTTTAACAATAAAATCTTGGTAACTTATTTCTTATAATGTTATTCCTTATTGTTTTATTTCTTACTCCCTCCGTCCCAAACTAGATGAGCTAGTTAGTTTTAAATTTTGTTCCATAAATAGATGAGCAATCTAATTAATCAGGGGGATATTTCTAAAACTTTCCTTTTAATTGATTATTGTTAATATAAGAAATATGTATAAGTTGATAGTCATATTTACAGAGGGTTAGTCAATTGAGATTTCAAATGACTTTCAGAGAGTTCTCAAATCCACTGTTAGTCCATTAAGACTTTTGGTGAATCTCCGAATGTCTCTTGTTATTGGTTAGAGACTTTTTTTAAGTCATTTAAATTCTCTGAAACTCCATGTTATTGGATTAGGATTTCACAAGAGTCAATCCAACATCCCTGTTATTCGAATAAGAATCGAAAGTCATTGATTTATTGTTTTCAGAGATTTGGAGAGACTTTTTTAGGAAAATAGGTATGATAGAAATCTCTCCTTAAGAGGTTATATTTCTAGGGACTTGGAAACTTGGGTAATATTTGTTTTTGAGAGTATGACCAATTTTTTTTTTTTTGAGTTGATGACCAAGTAACAGGCCATTTGCGGAGTAAACCGCTGGCGATATTGCATAGAAAATAAAATGAACGTGGGATGAGTGAAATAAAAAAAATTAAACGAAAACATAGGCATAATGCAACAACGAGATTTATTTTGACAATGAACAGGTATTTTACCAGGTATTCATGGTACTTTTATTTAAATTATAACGTGCATAATAAAGTAACCGGTAGATGTTTTGAATTTTTGATTAGATATTGTACATTCTTTTGTATCTACAAATCACAGAGACTCTTTACGAATATCAACTTTTTGTCTCTACAAGTCACAAAGACTCTCTAATATACTCTCAGAAAATCACTAGAAATCTCTATATTTTTACAGGGGGTTAGTCAATTGAGATTTATAGGGAATTTCGGAGACATTCCAAATCTCTTGTTAGTCGATAGAGAGTCTTTGTAAATCTATGAGAGTTTCTGTTATTGGATAATGACTTTCTAAAAGTCTTGAGAATTCTTTGTGTTATTGGATAGTGACTTTCCAAAGTCACTAGAATTCTCTCATTATTGGATTTGGATTTCCAAATTAATGATTTAAGGTTATGGGAGACTTTTAGAGACTTTTAAGTGAAAATATACCATAAAAGGCTTAAACAAAGTCTCTCCAAAATATGTGATATTTGTAGAGACTTTAGGATATTCAAAAATTAACAATTAAGCTATAATAAATTTCATGCATATAATAAAGAACCC
>JAJJWW010006551.1:0-165790 GCA_023531295.1 Papaver armeniacum | reverse complement strand
AATCTTGGCTAGTTTTGATGTGGGGAATACATTTAACTCTAGATGTTGTAATTCATGCCTAGGCCCGGGGTCTGCCTTATATGCTCAACCCTTAGATTTTAACCTAACCACAAATAATTTTAATGCAGGAACTAATCCACGACCGGGGCCATAGAACCCGATTACTATGACCCGACTAACTAAACACGACCCTGATTATTACATGCTGATTAAAATTTTGTGTGAGAATACTGACGGCTGACCAAACAATAAACAAAACTCGAAATATATACAATAGGTATCACCCAGGCCATCTTCTTTGTTACATGGTTTGTTTGTAATCATCCCTTAACATTAAGGTTTGTTTAGTATATATTATTTGTTTTGTACGATTGATATATTGATAACAAAAGACATATGTTCTAACAAAAATTGTGTTGCATTGATCATTATCGAGCCTACAGGTTAACCGGTGCCTATGGCCCAGATGTTTTTTTGGCCGAGTGTAATTAACCGCGGCCCCGGATTGTGCATTCTAGAATATTTAGTCCCCTTATTAAAGTATAAGCGGTGATAACTTTGAAATTTACATGTTGAGACTATAAATTAGCCGGGGACGTCCGTTGTCTTGTTAATCGGAATAAATTAGGGGCATGGATTGGAAAATCTAAAGTCAAACATAATTCTCATATAAAAATTAACCATAATTAGGTTGAAATCTAAAGTTTTAAGCCAGACGCCAATGTTATGCTCTTTGGGTCAAATTAGCCGGGGCCTACAGCCTCAGCCGTGATTACTTAAATCACTTTGAAGAAACGAAATATAATAGGTCAATAGTAATAGCATTGTAACTCTACTGCACGTGCTCTTCATCTGTGTGAGACTTTTCTCTCGTTGGTCAGTTTAGTGTGTTGTTTACATCCTATCCTGTACGGACACGTTCTCTGTCTTATAAATACAAAGTGTGTGTCTGGTCTATGTCCTGTAATATTGATTTCACTTTTCATCATTTTATCAATGATACTACGGTATCAGAGCAAAGCTTCCGCCACCGCCATTAATGGCTTCTCAAATATTCAGATCTAGTTCATCAATTAATTCAAATCTTTAATCAACATTCTTGTTCTTCAATTTCTTAATCAACTCTTTACTGTTTGTCAATCAATTCTTGTTTCAATTTCTTTACAATGGATGCTTATGAATCAAGAATTTCTCAAGTTCCTCTCAATCAAATCTCCCAAATACTCTCATACAAACTCAAGGATGATAACTTTCTTACCTGGAAATCACTTCTTCTTCCACTTCTCTGAATATACAAAGTCGATGGTTTTCTTGATGGATCTTTACATTGTCCTCCTTATTTGATTGATAATGTTATCAATCCTGGTTATACAGCGTGGCATGATGATGATACTACTATTATTCTTTGGATTCAGATGTCGATCTCTGAAACAGTGATTCCTTATGTTGTTGGAGCGGATTCTTCAAAAGATTTATGGGAAAATATTGAAGCTAGGTATGTAAGAAGCTCTTCTACACATTCAATTCAGCTTCGTCTAAAACTTCAATCTACAAAACTTGGATCAGGTACTGTTTCAACTTTCTTGAGTGAAATTAAGAAGATAATGGATTAACTATTTGCTGCTGGATCAAGAATTAATGATGATGAATTAGTTGTTACTATACTCAATGGATTAGGACCAGACTATAGTTCTTTCTGTACATTTATTCGTATTTGTAATCCACCAATTTCTTCCAAAGAACTTCACAATCTCCTTCTCAGTGAAGAAATAGTGGTTACTAATAAGCAAAAGAACTTTCTTACTGAGGCTAATTCCAAGGCCTTTGCTGCTACAAGGCCTTATGCTCCAATGTTTAGAGGTAGTGGTAGAGGTTATAATCCACTTTCAAGATCTACATATACTACTACTACTACATATGGACTTATGGGGTCCAAGTCCTGTAATTTCCTCAAGTGGTTTTAGATATTATGTCAACATTGTAGATGACTATTCAAGGTTTTGTTGGATCTTTCCTTTATATGAAAAATTAGAATTCAAAGATATTTTTCTTCATTTCAAGGCTATGACTGAAAAATTACTGCATACTTCTATTGTTAAAATAAGAACTGATGGAGGAGAAGAATTCTTAAATAATGAACTCAAAGGATTTTTAAGTGTTAATGGAGTCATACATGAAGTATCTTGTCCACATACTCAGGAACAAAATGGAGTGGCAGAGTCTAAACATAGACATCTTGTAGATACAGGGAGAACATTCTTAATTCAATCAGGCTTATCAGACAAATTTTGGGTTGATTCCTTTTGTACAACAAATTATGTTATCAATAAATTGCCTGTTAGAAGCTTGGGTTTCATCTCTCATTTTGAAAAGTTGTTTGCTCAGAAGCCTGATTATTCTTTCTTCAGATCATTTGGTTCCCCATGTTTTCCATGGATTAGGCCTTATACTGCTCATAAACTGCAACCTAGAAGTGTGCACGGTGTGTTTGTTGGTTATAGCTCTATGTACAAAGGGTACAAATGTCTAGATATTAAAACAGGGAAAGTGTATATCTCCGGGCATGTGGTTTTCAATGAAAATCATTTTCCTTTCAAACCAGTATCTGCTTTACTTGCAGGCCTTGTAGCTCATTCACCACCAGCTGAAAGTTTTACTACAACATTAATGCCAACAACTGTATCAGCTCAGTCAGACATTGTTCAGTTATCTGATACTTTCTCTGCAACAACATCTGTAAAGCAATCAGCTGCAGATACTTATAATTCAACTGACACACATATCTCAGTTCAGATGCCATCCAATGCTCAGTCAGACACTGCTCAGATATCAGATACTCCTTCCGCAACAACACCTGCAAGTATACCTCCTTTAGATCAAGTCATTCCTAATTCATCAACTAACTCTCATTCTATGGTGACTAGAGGCAAGAGAGGTATCTTTAAACATAAAGTCTATAATATAAAATATGTTCTATCTGCTAATATGACATCAACTATACCTCCTCCCACTCCTACTTGTTATTCTAAGGCCATCAAAATACCACAATGGAAATGCTCAATGGTAGAAGAACATACTGCTCTTAAGGATGCAGGCACTTGGACTCCTGTAGATCCAGATCCATCTAATAATGTTGTAGGGTGCAAGTCGGTTTTCAGAATAAAATACAATACATATGGATATTTAGACAAATTCAAATCTAGATTAGTAGAAAAAGGTTTTCATTAGTAAGAAGGAGTAGACTACACTGAGACATTTAGTCCTATAGCAAAACCGACTACTATTAGATTGATACTTTCTTTGGCAGTGCACTTTAACTGGGAAATGAAACAACTGGATGTGAGTAATGCATTCTTCCATGGTGATTTAGCAGAAGATGTCTATATGCAACAACCTCCAGGCTTTGTTGGTCCTTCTAAGCCTCATCATGTCTGCAAACTTCACAAATCTATATATGGACTTAAGCAAGCTCCCAGGGCTTGGTATGATAAGCTTCTGCAAGTTCTTATCTCACATGAATTCAAGCCATCACTAGCTGATGCTTCATTATTTGTTCAAAAGTTTGGGTCTAGAATTATAAATTTTGGTCTATATGGATGATATTATCATTATTGGGAATTTCAATGAGTATATCTCTCAGTTTATCACTCAACTTCAGTCATATTTTCCTATTAAAGACTTGGGGTCTCTTCATTACTTTCTTGGACTTCAAGTCAAAAGAAACTCTAAGCATCTTTTTTTCAGCCAAACAAAGTATGCTTTGGACTTACTGGAGAAGTATAATATGACCGGTGCTAAACCATGTAAAACACCAGTGTCACTTTCTACTTCACTTACAACATCAGATGGAAATCCTTTGTCAGATCCAAGTGAATACAGGTCATTAGTAGGTGCTCTACAATATCTTACCTAGACAAGACCTGAAATTGGTTTTGCTGTTAACCAAGTCTGTCTCTATATGCAAGCTCCTACTGATCAGCATCTCATTGCTGCGAAGAGAGTTCTGAGATACATCAAAGGTACTTTAGATTATGGTGTGTTATTTTCCAAGGGCCTTCTTACTTTACATGGATATAGTGATGCTGACTGGGCTGGGTCTATTGACACTAGAAGATCTACAGGAGGTTTCGGTATTTTCTTTGGTCCTAATCCTATTTCATGGTCAAGCAAAAAACAAGGCAGTGTACCCAGGAGTTCAACTGAGGCAGAGTACAGATCTCTAGCAAATACAACAGCTGGAATTGTTTGGGTGTGTCAGCTACTCAGGGATTTACATCTTTTACTACCTTCACCTTCTCTGATCTCTTGTGACAATCAGAGTGTTGTGTCCCTTTCTTCAAACCATGTGTTGCATAGTAAAATGAAGAACTAAGCTATAAATATATCATTTTGTCAGAGAACTGGTTCAAAACAAGAATGTGCAGGTAACTTATCTCTCTACTTGGGATCAGATTGCAGATATTTTTATAAAGGGGATGGCTGGCCAAAGATTTTCTTATCTCAGAGACAAGTTGAAGGTTGTATCTGGTAACACTCTCCATTTTGGGGGGGGGGGTAATAGTATTGTAACTCTACTGCACGTGCTCTTCATCTGTGTGAGACTTGTCTCTCATTGGTCAGTGAGTTGTCTCTCATTGGTCAGTTTAGTGTGTTGTTTACAACCTGTCCTGTACGGACACGTTCTCTGTCTTATAAATACAAAGTGTGTGTCTGGTCTATGTCTTGTAATATTGATTTCACTTTTCATCATTTTATCAATGATACTAAATAGCCCATATTGATGCTTATTTTTTCCCGTACATTTTGTTACTAAAAGAATTAATTCTTCTTTTCCGTACATTTTATTACTAAAAAGAATTAATTATTTTGTGCTCTATTAAATTGTGAGCTATTTTGAGAGGGTTTCAACTTGTTTCAAAAGATAGTATTTACAAATTTTTCTCATAACATCATGCCTTGTGCCAATTAGGAAGCACAAATCATGAAAATACACGGTATTAAAACCTCACCATGTTTCAAGAAAACCAACAAAGGGGCTCAAGCTCTTTCGAGCTTTGTTTGTTGTTTGGTTGGTCAATTGGTATCCTCATAATCATTTTAACCAAGTGAAAACTACAGTGACACCCATTTTTCAGATTTCTCCCACTGTGAAACCCACACCTAGAAATCTGAAGGCGCGCACCCATTTTTTAGAGAAAAATTATCATACCCAAAATTATTGAAATTACGTTTTATTGGGTTCTTTCTCTTTCTCCTCAGATCAGAGTTCCACAACGACTCAATCAAGAAGACGAAAGAGAAAGGTGGAGATTTAAGGTTTCGTCAAACCAATCCGGAGATTCGAAATTGAAATTAGGGGTTTTTTCTGTATTGATTGATTTCTGGAAAAAAAAAATCAATCGAATCAAATGGCTCTTCTTCTTCTTCTTATTTGGGAATCAGATGTGGTGGCTCGATTCTGAAATCATCTATTGAATCATCTTCATCATCTTGTACTTGCCTTCATTTTCAGAATCATCAGCATCTCAAATTCAATCAGCAGCAGCAGAAGCAAAAGCAGAAGAGAATCATATGTTCGACTTCGATCAAATATTACAACAACAGAAAAGTTGTAGTGAGTAATTGCTCGGCATCTACAACATCTGCATCTTACTTGGATACTGTTTTTGGGACTGAAATGAAGAAGAAGAAGAATCAACAGATACAAGATAATGCAGGAACATAAGTTGTCAGAGAAATCAAGGTTGGAGTGTATGGAGATGAGAAGGAGGAGAAAGAGAGGGTGAGCGAACAGAGTCGGAGAAGATAAGATTAGTTGGAAATCACAGCGTCACCAAGTATTGACTGGTTTTAACCGTCCAAGTCTTAACTATAGCTTTATTTCCAACTTTACCAGATGGACTTTTCTCCTTCAAAGACTCCCACATATGTGAAATGTGCATACGGGAGGAAAGCTGACATAAAACCATACTCGTAGGAGTTAGAGCTCCCAGCACCTTATGTTTTATATCTTCTGCCAACCCTGTTAGCCTATCTTCATGGCAACCACTACAGTCCCTCCCCCCTTCACCAAATTCTTCTTCACTATATGCACAACAACCGCCTCCAATTATAAACATGAAAATAGCATTGGAGGTGTGAATAGTAATGCATAAGTTATGCATCTACAAAATTTGTTGCATAACTTTTTATGCATTCTCGAAATTAGTTGCATAACACGTTCTACAGTTTTTTTTTTTTTTTTGCATAACTTGTTATGCTGTCCAGAAAACGGTTGCATAACACGTTATGCAACTACTTTTTTCTTAGTATTGAAACCAACAAAAAATAAGGATGCATAACTTGTCATGCACCTACAATAATATCTACATAACATGTTATGCAACAGAAAATGGATGCATAACCTGTTATGCATCCGAAAATATGACTGCATAATGCATTATGCATCGAGAAAATTGTTGCACAATTTTTTATGCATCGAGAAAATAGATGCATAACCTGATATGCATCCGTAAATATGGGATGTATACTGCATTATGCATCAATTTTTTTATGGCGCACTAAAATCAACCAAAACAATGGTTACATAACTTGTTATAGATGCATAACTTTGTTATCCAAATGCATAATTTTTTATGCAGTGGAGAAAATGGTTGCATAATTCGTTATGCGTCTGCAGAATGTGTTATGCATCTTTTTTGGTGGCTGCATAATATTTATGTATGAAGCTTTCGAAAAAATTTCCTAAAATTATGATCACCTCCGATTTTTTCGTGAAAAACAAAAATTTGATATTCTTGTTTGTACTCATTGCGTAGGTCTCTTAAAAATATTTCCAACGATATAAAATTTGTAAAATTCCAAGGCGCGGATTTTTAGATATGTTATATCAAAGTTGCGTTGCCAATTGTACCCCTAATGCATAATCCGTCATGCAGACATTTTTAATAATTTCATATAATTATGGGTGTCACGGAAATAATTATGGGTGTCACGGTACCTAAAATTAATTATGGGTCTGACAATGAGAATATTATTTTTTTTGGGCCTGCGCCTAATTTTCCCTTTAACCAATCTGTAATGGTCGGGCAGTGTTTGTTAGTCGGGACCGTACGCCCCGAACATTAGGATGAGCCGAGTATTTAGTCGCGTCATAATGGTGTTGTTAGTTGGTCGGGCCTAGTGGCGTATTTAATCAATAGGGCCATAATAGTCGGGACCTCAGCCATTTTTTTTCTTTTTTCATGAAGCATAAGTATTTCATGTTGTTGAAGACTATATACTTAACAAGCTGATTGTAATTGTTGTCTTCGTAGGTATAACCTACCCCCATCAAGAGCGTCCTACTCCCTCCGTCCCAAATTAGACGAGCTAGTTGTAGTTTGCACAATTCTTAAGGCAAGGAGGAAATGAGAGTATATTTAAGTAGTTTTTACAATTATACCTTTATGAATAATAACTAGTAAAACTTAGAAATGATTTATCACTTAAACTATACCACGGTTTTTCGTAAACTTTATACCGTTGAAAAACAGTTTAAAACACATACTTAACAAATATAAACATAACTATAAGTTATATATATTTCTTACAGTAATAATAATTAATTAATTAAAAGAGTAGTTTTAGAAATATCTCATTGATTAGTGAGATAGCATATCTATTTATGGGAAAAATTTAAAACCAAATAGCTCATCTAATTTGGGATGGAGGGAATATTATTTAGTTACTCGGTCCCAATAGGCATCGGAAAGATGGAAAACTAACTGAAGCAAGACTAGATAGAGGAATTGCAAATGGAACATGGATTAGTGACAACCCAAATGCTATTATCACCCACCTCTTGGCAGTGGGATCTGACCACTGCCCAATCATGCTTAATACCAAAAACCATTATTCAAATCAATCAAATCTTTTCAAAGTGTTGGGGATATGGTTGAATCATCCAGGGTGCAAAGAACTAATTCAAGAATCTTGGCAAAAGAACTTTCAGGGAAGTAAGGCTCTTAAGCTCGCTAAAAATCTTAAGAAAAGAATTCAGTTATGGAATAGAAACACTTTTGGAGATATAAACACAAATGTTAAAAGAACAAAGCAAGATCTGGCAAAGGTCAAAGAAAGTGCTTATATTCAGGATAAGAGTGCAAAGTTAAAACAGTTAGAAGATGAATTGTCCTACTGGTACAAGATGAAAGAAAAGTTCTGGAAGGACAAGAGCGGTGACAAGGACATCCAGTTGGGAGATAGAAATTCAGGGTATTTCCACAAGAAGGCTCAGAACAGATACCGAAGGAATAGAGACTCTGAATGACATTAATGGGATGTGGGTTGAAGGGAAGGAAAAGGTTGCAGATCTGGTAACAAAGCACTTCCAATTCATCGCAACAACAACTAGCCCTCCAACAAACAGTGACTACCTAAACTTGGTACCCAAAGTTCTAAATAAAGATGATAACAATGCTCTTACCCGGCTCCCTACCATCCAAGAGGTGAAGTCGGTAATTTTTTCTATGGCACCCGACAAGTCGCCGGGTCCAGATGGTTTTACCCCCTACTTATTCCAAACTAATTGGGAGATAGTGGGTGTGGATGTTTTCAAAATGGTGCATAGTTTTTTCAAAACTGGTCATATTTTAAAAGAAAACAACTCTACTTTCATTTCGCTTATACCAAAAATAGAATCCCCACAATCTCCTGCAGACTATAGACCCATAAGTTTATGCAATATAGTCTACAAGGTCATTTCAAAAACTTTGGCTAATAGACTCAAGAGTCTGCTTCCAAAAATTATTTCTCCTTATCAGTCTGCCTTCGTAGCTGGAAGGCAAATTTATGATAATGTCCTCACCGCTCATGAACTCATTCATACTATGAGAACTGTGAGGGGTAATGATTTCTTGATGGGATTGAAAATTGATATGTCGAAAGCTTTCGACAGAATTGAGTGGAGTTTTGTTCTTAAGGTCATGCATAAGATGGGTTTTAATGATCAGTTTTGTGGACTAGTTAATCAATGCATTAGCACTGTCTCCTCTAGTGTCCTTGTCAACGGTGTTCCGGGGAATAGATTCACTCCCTCTAGAGGTGTGAGACAGGGTGATCCTCTATCACCCTATCTCTTTATCATTTTCATGGAGGTCCTATCGAGATCCATGTCCTCTGCTGAAAGCAATGATCAAATTCATGGGATAACAATGGGACCTAATGCACCTCTAATAACCCATGTTTTGTTTGCTGATGACCTTCTAGTCTTCAGTAAAGCAAACTCGGAGGATGGTAATAATATTTCAAGCTTTTCACTGATTTTAGTAGAGAGAGTCGGGTCAACTAATAAATTTCGAAAAAAAGGGAGTTTTTATGAAAGCCTGGTTAGCAGTTTGCAAGCCAAAGAGTATGGGGGAATGGGATTTATCAACATCAGAATTTTTAACAGTGCAATGGTGTCTAAGGTTTGTTGGAGAATGCTCAAAGAACCAAAAGCTCCGTGGGTTCAAATTTACAGAGACAAATACTTCAGGAACAAGATTTTTCTTGCAGAAAACTTTAAATATCAACAAACATTTTCATGGGCATGGAAAAATTTGACAAGAGAAATGGGAAACATTAGAGAAATACTAAATGGAAAGTGGGTGATGGTAAGAAGATCATAATTTAGGAGGATAATTGGTGCCCCAATGGTATCAGGATGAATACACTCTCTGGGAATGAACCAAAGTTGGAGATCTTGAATGAGTTAATGATTTGCAACAATAATACCTGGTCTTGGGACTCAGAGAAGTTGGCAGTTTATTTCCAAAGTCAGTGTGTTAGAGATATCCTTAGAACCATCATCAGAAGTGAGTTAGAGGATGAACTCATTTGGAAACTGGAGAAAAATGGAAATTTCACTACAAAGTCTTTATACAACAAACTGATCAGGAGAGGCCACAACACAGATAGGGAAGAAGAAAAAAGATGGGCAAAAATATGGAATATGCAGGTGATACTAAGAATAAAGACATTCATTTGGAAATGTGTTAATTCCGTCTTGCCTTTGAATGAAAGAATGTCAAGAAAAATCCACTACATCGATAAAACATGCCCCAATTGTGGGAAGTAGGAAGAAACTCTAGCCCATCTTTTCCTTCAATGTGATTTTACGGTCTTAGTTTTAAATTCCATAAATCTGAATTGCCATTTGAATGCTCATCTTGATTTTCATAGTTGGTTGTTTAGTTGGTTCACTAGCAGAAGCTCCATAAACGATTGTTGATGGTGGATTTTCGACAAAGGTCAAAATCGTAAAATCATGAAATAGAGAATTTGAATTAGGGTTTTAGAGTTTGTTTTGAGATTTCGTGGAAGTGATTAGTGGATTGAGTTGTTAGCAGATGAAGAACGGTTGGGTTGGTGTTTAATTGATTTTCAGAAGCTGTTCTCATGAAGAATCAGAGTTAGGGTTTCTCATAAATTGAATTAGGGCTTGTGAGAAAAACCAAGGGAAAATTGAGGATGTTATTGAGTAATTGATGATGGGTTTTATGTTAATTGAATCATATAGAAGAATCAGTAGTCGAATCATAATTTTAGTGAAGATTTTGAGAGAAATTAGGGTTTTTCAGAAGATTGTGTAGAAGTTCGGTTAGAAGATGAATTTGATGTTCTAAGAAGGGGATTAGAGATGGGTTTGGTTGAATTGAGTAGTTAGAATTATGTATTGAACTCGAATCGGAAAACAGGGGATTAAGAAATACTTTTAGGGTTTTTATGAGCATAAGTATTTGAGATGGAGATTGGGTGATGAAGACTAGGGGTCGATTCTGTTAATAAGAAGGTGGTGGAGTTATCGTTGGTGTTGATTCAAGACTCATGAGAAAATGGTGAAGAAGAGTTTGTATTCAATTTCTTCAACAAGACTAATTTGAGGTAACTGTCTTTCCCAGTAAACCTAATAAAGATATTTATTTATATCATTGAGATTATGAGTAGCTATTGATTAAGATTGAGATGGACAGGGTTGGTTGTGATGGAACTGTGATTGTTTTGAAACTAATGTATAAGATGAGTTATGGTTATGGTGTTTCTTTTGAAGTTACAGTTATGAGGAATTGTGTTGTTGTCTGTATGTTGGAATTAAATTACTAGTGAACTGAATTATGAACTATGGATGTTGATGAAGATATAGTGAAACTGAGACTGAGATAGTTGGAGGTATATCTAATGAATCTCTAGAGAAGTATGAATGGATGTGCAGGTGGTGGTTTATATGCTGAATGTAACTGTGTGTATTGGTTGAAGTGATAATGGGGTTGATGCTGGACTCAAGTTGAATGTGCAGATGAAAAGTGTGGCAGAGATGCTGAAGTGTAAATGGAACTGAAGTTGCAGTGTGTGGCTGAGAGGATAGTGCCAATGGGATAGTGAATAAGATGTAGTTGTAAAGATAGGTTTGTGATTGTATTACAAGGAATGGGTTTAGACTGAGGCGATGCGATGGATTGAAGTTGATTTATGAAGACTACATGTAGTAGTGGTGATGTTGTTGCTGCTGTGGTGTTGTAGAATGCAAGGAAGATTTGGTGTTGTTGAAGTGCAGGGTATATTGAGTTGAGGTTACAGGTGATTGTGTCTTGAGTTGGGAGAGTAGATATAGAGTAGGTTTGTTGTGTAGAATCAATTGGATAATCTCCTTGAAAGCCTGCTGCTACTGCAACTGCAGGTAAACTTAGTTTACAATTGTAATTGAAATTCAAAGTTGTGTTTAAGTATGAATATATAATTTTAATTTAGTAGATTTGAAGTGTTAATGAAGTAGAGATAGAAATGAAGCTATGGCAGCAGAGAGTTTGGCATGTGCAAGGGCCTTGGTTTATATAACCTGAATCAGCCTTGTGGACTGAGTCGACTCACAGAGTTCCCTGTTTTGACCGAGTAGAATCAGTTGACCGAGTTAGAAAGTTGGCCTGACCTGACCTTGACTTGACTATTGACGTTGACCATTAGAGACTGTTAGTTGACTCCCTTTGACTAGACATTGACCGTTAGAGGTTGTTAGTTGACTCAGATGGTTTGGACCTTAGTTTAATGTGCCGGATTAGTAGACTTGGGCTTAGGGCTTGTTGTACTAGTTTGATGATTTGGACCCCTTGTGGTCTGAATTAGCCTTTGGTCTCTTATACAAAGTTGTATATTTTCTTAGACTTATTTATTGGACTATAGAACCAACCCAATTCAATTAGTAAACCTTAGCTATGCTAAAGATAGATAAATAAAAGATGTAGAACCTTAAATGGGACTAGAATTATTAGAAAGACTTGTATGATTCTTGTGTGAGCCTTTTGGCTAGATTCTTAGACTGCTTGTGTGGTTAACAGTTAGTCTATATTAACAACGATCGATTCAAAGGATGAACCGGTGGATCATGGATCTCGAGGTAGACGTGGCTTGTCATCAAAAGAGGTGGGAATTTATATTTAACTCTTCTGTGATTGTTGTTGTTTTCCTTTACAAAAGTTTATGTTTAATAAATTCATGCATTGTTTGATTGTGTATTCCTTACATTGTTTAGTTTTAAATTCCGAAAGTTCTGTTATCTCTTTTAATCTTTCCATTGTTTGGAAAGGAGTTGTAATGCTTGTTTGTGTTTATTAATTGTTTGGGAAATAAGAATTTCCATTTGATTGTTTGGAAATGAGAATTTCCATCTGTGGTATATAGGGTACTGCTCCTTCATTTACTGGTGCGGGACGAGTCACCATATTATTATCTAGGTGCGGGACGAGTCACCATATTATACATTGTTTGGAAGGAGTTAGATCCATATACATGATTGTTTACCTATGTGAAATTGGTTGCATTTCAAATCATTTTCAATGATTACTTGAAAGTTACATGTTATTCCTACTGGGCACCCCTTTTAGGGATGATGTACTCACCCATTCCCACTTTCAGTTTCAGAGACAGATCAGAGTTGCGCAGCGAAAGCTTCGAGGAGTTTAGTTCGTTAGTTGGTTAACTTTTGCTATGTTTATTATGTTGTATATTCTATTTGTAAACAAATGACTATTGTATATGTATCAATTGAGAGGAGTTCTTGTATATTTATATTTCTGAGCGGGGCTAGTATTTGGGTTAAGTTTTATAACAGATTTCTTAATTGAATGTTTAAGTTTATGATTTAGATTCTTAGTGCCTTATTATTTAGCTAATCTCTTGGATTAGTCAGCTGCTAGCTTTGGGGGCGCTACAACTTTAATCCCAAAGATTGATGTTCCTTCTCATGTGAAACATTTTCGTCCAATTAGTCTTTGCAACTTCTCTTATAAAATTATTTCAAAAATTATTGCAAATCGACTAAAACCTTTTCTACCAAGGTTCATTTCTCCAACCCAAAATACTTTTGTCCAAGGAAGGTCCATTTTTGATTCTATTCTCATAACAAATGAGATTTTCCATTCTTTTCGTTATAAGTCCGGTTCCAAAGCTTGGATAGCTCTAAAAATTGATTTTGAGAAAGCTTATGACCGAATTGAATGGAGTTTTGTTTACAAAGTTTTTGAAGCTTTGGGTTTTAAACAAGTGTGGATTAATTGGCTGAGAGTTTGTTTGTCTAGTGTTTCTTTTCAAGTTTTATGTAATGGTTCTCCTGGCGAGTCTTTCTTTCCTTCTAGAGGGATACGTCAAGGGGACCCTCTGTCCCCTTATATTTTTATAACATGTTTGGAGGTACTCAGTAGAATGATTAATCAAGGAATTGAAAACAATCAAATTTCTGGGTTCAAGATCTGTAGTGGGGCTCCTATGATCACCCATAGTTTTTATGCTGATGATAGTTTGGTCTTTTTGGAAGCAAATTTTAAAAATGTCAGGGGCATTCGTCAAATCTTGGATACTTTCTCAAGCTGGTCTGGACAACTTGTGAATTCCTCCAAGTCTACTGTTGTTTTCTCTTCAAATCTTCCCAAGAGACTTGCTCGTGGGCTAAGCCGTAGCTTGCAAATGAAGTTTAGCTCTACTCCTGGCAAGTACTTGGGGGTAAATATCCAATGGGGTAGAATTAATAATGATAATCTTACTAAGTGTTTAGTTAAGGTAACTAATAGACTTAGTGGCTGGAAAAATCAGGCTTTAAATTTTGCAGGTAGAGATGTTCTTATTAAAGCAGTGCTTGATCCTTCTTTAAATCATCTTATGTGTACATTAAAAATTCCTAGACTTATTCTGAATAAGATTGATCGGTTAAAGAGGAATTTTCTTTGGCAACATAAAGATGGTACTAACAGCATACATGCTATTAAGTGGGATGCCGTTTGCCAGCCGCTCTGGTTGGGCAGGCTGGGCATTAGGGATCTAGAGAGTCAAAACTTGGCTTTCCTGGCGAAATTTGCGGGGAGAATTGCAAGCTCCCCAGATTCTTTGCTAGCTAGTATTATGAGAGCCAAATATCACAAAAATGTTAGTTTTTGGGATGCTTCAAAACCTAATCGGGCTTCTTGGAGTTGGAGAAGTTTATTGAAGGGTAAAGAAATTATAAAAAGTAGCATGAAATGGGCAATAGGAAATGGTGAACATGTGAGTTTCTGGCATGATAGGTGGTGTTCGGCAGATCCTCTTAGTTATCTCATTGATAATGTTTCGCCAAGCTCTCAGCCTATTAGAGTTGCAGAAGTTATAGATTCGATTTCTCATGAGTGGAACTTGGAGAGTGTGAATCACTTGCTTCCTGATACTATTAGAGATAATATTTTATCAATCCCATTATCTATGTATGCTAACCATCCTGATACTCAAGTTTGGGGGATCAGTAAGGATGGGAATGTGACGGTCAAAAACTGTTATAATTGGTTAGTACAACCGCCTCACATAGATAATAATCAGGCTAATAAATGGAAAAAAGTCTGGAAACTTCAATGTCCAGCTCATATTCGACACTTTGTTTGGCTCTTAGCTCATGGCAAAGTTTTTGTCAGAGCTCATTTGAAAAGAAGAGGGATGGACATCTTGGATGTCTGTCCACTTTGTGGTAAGGAGTCCGAATCAGTTCAACATCTTTATTCTGACTGCGAGAAAGTAAGACCTGCTTGGAACACTATTTTCTCTGCTTTTGGTGTTGAAGATACTTTTTTTGATGTCTCTTTAGATGGTATTTTACACCTTGTTTCAAGTCAGAATAAAGCTAATGATGTAAAATGGAATGTAATTGCTCCCTACACGCTGTGGTACATATGGTGCTGCAGAAATAGTCAAGTTTTTTCCCAAAAAGAATTTAGATGGAAGGATGTGGTGGGAATTGCTTATGATTCTGCCGCTGAATTCAGTCATGTGCATAACATCAATTACAAACCTGTTACTAAATCTTCTATCTATATTCAATGAAAACCACCTACTAATGGTTTTTTTAAATTGAACGTCGATGGTGCTTCTAATGATGCTGGCTTGGCTGGAATTGGTGGAGTATTGCATGGGGATGATGGTAGATTTTTGGCTGCTTTTGCTAGGCACATTTTTGGAAATTCAAATAATGTGGCGGAGCTTTGGGCTATTCGAGATGGGATTCACTTGGCAACCTCTCTTGGCATCACGAACTTGATAATAGAGAGTGATTCACAATATGCAATTAATATTTGTATTACTGGTGCAAATGGAAGGTGGTATACTGCTGCTATTTTAGGAGATATTCGACAACTATCTTCTCAGTTTGATCAAATATCTTTTGTTCATTGCTATAGGGAAGGTAATTTTGTTGCCGATGTTTTATCTAAAAAAACTGCAAATGATGGTCTCACTCAGATGTGGGTTAATCAACCTCCTGATTTTTTGTGTAATGTTTTGTACGATGATGATACGGGGAGAGCCTTCCCCAGGTCTGTAAGGCTCATTTAGCCAGTTTTAATATATATTTCTTTTACAAAAAAAAAAAAAGAAAAGAAGAAATAACAAGAAATAGCTCCACTTAGAAGGCTTCGCCAACAGGTGTGTCGAGCCCATTTGATTACTTTATGGACGCTCAGATTTGTCCCACCTCTTTTGGACGACGGATCTGTCCCCAGACAGAGGCAACGTTTTCTTATTGTTGATGGTGGATTTTCGTTTAAGGTTATATTTTTAAAAACCAGAGAAAATCATGCGCTGACATCTTGTAAAAGATAAAGCCATCTATAAGTGTTGGATACTCCCTCACTTGATTCACCAAGAATGGAACTTGTAGCAACAAATTCCATTCTCGTGAATTCATATCGACCTTGTATTTCCCGTACTCATTATCGGTGTGGCATGACGACCGAGTGTTACTCTTACGAGTAACACGAACCTCCAAGCACTATAATGAAACCATGTACGAGATACCCGTACAGGCCGATTCTCGGTGTGTTATACTAGCCCGAGCCCTCTCGGTGTATTATACTAGCCCGATTGAGCCCTCTCGGTGTGTTATACTAGCCCGATTGAGCATCCTAAGACTCGACCATATCAGTCCCGATATGATCCGATCGCAGTCATCCAACTCCACGAGCATGATTGGACGACCCCGCATCAATTCCATCACCCCCAGCGGTATGGAATACACACGGCCGACCCCGCATGGTCGACCATTGGCCTTTGCTTGCCAAGAAACCGTCCATACCAAGCATTATGGGCGGAAAACCCTAAATTAGGGTTTGCGGCATATTACATGTGCCGCAAAACGGTCTCAACCATCCATCTTCGCAGGTATAGATGGAGGGTGTAGATGCGACTCAAAGGGCCCGAGCATGTCGACACAATCACCATGTGACCGCCACATACATGACCAACTCGGTCAAAACCAACCATGATTGGTTACAACAAATTCGTCCGCCCGAAAGAACATGGTCGCACGGCTTTGCAAGCCAAAATTAGGGTTCAAGCCATCACGCGCGTCCATCTTCTCCGGCACGAATGGAGGGTCACAAATTAGATTGAGCAAGGGTCGGTCACACCAGCATGACCACCGTGAGCCCATCTACCTCCTCATGCGGTCGGCCAAGGCATATCATGCCTGGCCAATCCAAAACGCCCGCTCAAACATGCGTGGATACACTTCCCAAATTGCGAATCGATCTCGACCACTCAACTTCACCGGACGAATTGGGTGGCTTAGATCACGTTTCATGAGACGGTAAGACATATGCGTGAACATCAGCCTACCGTCTACACGCCAAAACAACCGGCCAAGACCGACCAAGCTAGGTCGTCTTGGAAAACGCGCCGGAAAAGGGTATGGCGCGCGGCTTCTTGCGGTATCAAACTCTTATCGCAAAATCAATCTCGACCACTCCTCTTTGACGGTCAAATCGAGTGGCCCAGATCGCGCTTTCATGAGGGAACGGAATACAAGCACCTACACCATCATGCCGTCAACACGCATGTATGGTCGGTCCTCTCCAAAATCCTTCCCACGCTTGGTTTCGACCAAGCTAAAGAGTGATGCTTGCGCACCTCTTTAAAAACCCTAATTTCATCAACGGTCGCAGATGAGTGTCTCAAACATCATCTCGTCCGTCCGACCTCACCAGCTTGGTTATACAACCCTGGTCGGGAGTTATTTGGTTAGTGAGGAGTCATTACCCATCACCAGTACCACACCGTAATGCAAGACTGCATAAAATAGACACGGTACTTCACAAGTATCGACTTTCTGAATAACGCAGCTATTCAATTCAGCATTACATGCTATCTTTCGTGGATCCACGATCCACATTCCAGACATCAATCATGTCACAAACCGGGGATACATACTAGGGGTATTGGTCTCATGGTTTACAGCGTGCGGCGTGCAACGCGCCATCACAAGAACGTGTTAGGAAGTCATGGACGGTTAGAGATGAACAGAAAAGTGGGCAAGACCGGTCGTGTGTTACCGACACACAACTCCACTACTCCATCATTCCACTACCTCCACTTCCCACGAGAAACGTGAATGAGGCTCAATGACTTGTATAAATAGGTTCTCCGCCCTATTTTCCAACAACAAGGAATAACGGAGAACAACACAAGTTCAGACTTGTAAAACCAAGTGTTAATACAAACCGTATTCAAACACTCGAGCCTCGCTTGCATCAACCGTAAGCTTGCTCATCTTTATGTTACAAGTCATAAGCAAGCCAATACCTTCACAATCTCAACACCTTCTTCGCTTCCCTCCCTAAGATCAACCCCATCTCCTTCACTTTGTGACCGAAACAAGTCTGGAACGGCCATTTCTTGGTTTAGGCCGGACTTGCACAGATTGATCTCTTGAATCTACAAGCACTCACCGCGCAGTTGCATTTGTTGAAGGTTTAGATTCATTCCTCATCCACACCCCAAATTACCAAATTCTCAGGAGTAGTTTTCACCCATCAACAATTGGCGACCACAAAGGGAGGTTGATCTCTCGGTTGCACAAAATTGAATTCTCAATTTTTCGGTTTCCATCTCGCAATGTATCCCGGAAACAACAGTGGTTCGGATATCATGGTAAGTATAGTTAGAATGCTGGAGGATGTCTTGGCAAATCAAGCCAGGTATCACCGAAGGTAGAGCGAAACATTCCGCCTTTTGAATGATATAACATCACAATTACAAGAAGGGTCGGCGTGCATCTACTCGGGCAAAGTGCAAGAAACGCCGAATCCTTAGCCAGAGTCACACCTTTACCGGTGGATAGGAAAAAGAGCCCGCAGGAGACTCGGGAAAGATGAACAACATGGTCCAACCAACAATGAAGAACCGAGGCAACTCCACGAGGAGAGGACTTGTCCTGAGTACTACAACGTCTACCGGATAAAGAAATGGAGCCCGCAGCTTACGGATCCCTGCTGGAAGATTTACATCTCAAGACCCTTGTCGAAGCCGTGAAGAAACGCTTGAGGAAGGAGAGATCAATCAAGTAACACGTGAGTACAGAGGATGGGAACGTTCAATTCGATCACTCAGCAGTGATATTACAACACCTCCCATCACCAGAGCCGGAGAGCACTGCAAGTCCCGGCATCTCATCAAGTGTAACACCTCCGTAGTCACCCCGAGCAACAACTTCCACTCCTTCATCGGGACGAGGAATCGGAGGGGCGAGAGGAGGACCATCTCCCATTATTGCGCACTTGATGGAAAAGGTGAAGTTCTTGTCAAGAATCAAACGGATATAGCCGCAACTCGGAAAGAGGTACTCACTTTTCTTAAGACATTAACGATCGATTTCCACATGACCCGCAACAGCCCCGGAGCCAACAAGGAATGAATTCAACACACCGGAGAAGGTACTTCAATGGCACGGACCTACATGGACCTGATCAAAGAAGCGACCTCAGATATGAGCGGTCCTGTCATGGAGGCTCCTACACTGGGGACTGATCCTCACAACGATCTTCCTCAAGTCAATAGTTTCAATATGAACCAGAGGCCGGTGGATCGGGAAGCAATTTCTCTAGTGGAAAGTTTATGCAAACTTTCACATCTCTCGAAGAATCGGCCGGAGACGTTTCTTTGCTATCAACCGAGAGGAAGGTCACGACCGTGACCTACATGTCACCGCACGCATCAAGGATTCGAGTTCAAGACGACCCTTATCTACACAGATCGTCTTCATTACTCTCAAGATTCTCAGGACATCCAAGGCTCTCCTGTGCAAGGTCGTACGGAAGCCTACCACAATGACTGGACTTCGAGGGAAACCAAACCAAAGACATACGGGAGAAGCTCCGTGGAAAGAATCGCATACAAGTTCGTTGCATCCCACTCCCATGTGGGCGTCAATTCAGAAGAAGACCGACTTGCATCATTGAGGGCTAGTACCCACGATGCATCTTTGCCGACGAAGCATTCTTCTCCATACCGTGAAGCCACAACCCACGTTCACACGAGGAGGGAACGAACTTTTATGGCGGTCGTGACCGTAAAGGAAAACGGATATCCCAAGATCGCCATTATCAGCGCAGGAGACTGTTACCCGCCTCTCCACCTAATGGAATGCTACAACAAAGAACGAACCACAAGAGCAAGTGCTAGATGCTCCACAACAGCTGCAAGATGGCACCAACTCTACAACTGATGAAATTGAAATCGTTGAGGAATCTCCTAGGCCTATCTCCATCAGCTCAACCTTGTGTACGGATAAACGCACGAAGCTCGTGCAACTTCTCAAAGAGTACCATGACATATTTGCTTGGAGATATGAAGAAATGCCGGATGAAAATTGGTCACCCATCATATACATGTCATACCTGTATCCAAGTCGGTTAAACAGTTGTAGTTCATACATGAGGAAAATGGATAGATTAGGTGCTGCATAGACTTCAGAAACTTGAACAGGTGCTGCTCCAAAAAATAATCCTCCTCTACCTGACATCGACATGTTAGTAGATGCAAACCGCGGACACAGCATGTTCTCCTCCATGGATGGATGTAGCGGCTACAAACAAATAAGGATGTACGAGCATGATGCAAGTAAGATATCTTTTCGAACTCCTCTCGGAAATTTTTATTATACCATGCTGCCATTTGGTTTAAAGAGTGCTGGTTCAACGTATAACCGCTCTATGACGGTAATCTTCCACCGGAGCCGATACCTCAAGGGAGCAGCCTCAAGAAGATAACGATGTCCAACCGTCATATCGAGAGAGATCCGGGCGAGTTACTCTATCGCATGTGGTCGAACAAGATCCGGTGAGTCACTTTATCGTGACACGCGGTACATGTCTATCACGTTATATTGGAGAATCCGCGCTTTTGGTCATCCTCTGGAGCCGTTGAACGCTCATCTACAACAACATATGCCCCGATAGAAAGAACCAGGCCTGCCAAGAGCCTCATAATGTTTGTAGGGGCATATATCTCACCAACAAAGCGATACAACATTCAAATTCTTCTCGTAAGCGATTCCTTGAAGAAGAAAGAGGAAAACCACCAAGATACAACATCATGCGCGTCCATCAACTCCAACTCCAGGTACCACGTGCACGAATCCCACAATGATGAAACAACGTCCAAGGTATTCCATACCTCGCTCGACAACAACCACTACGGACAAACCATGTAAACCACGCTTGGGGATCGAGGCTCAAAGATGAAGTTCCTTCACCGTCGACCAAGGACTTCTTCAACATGAGAAAGATGGTCACCAAGAATCATGGATTCGCAAGGGTAATCGAATCGAAGAGGAAGCCACTTCAACGCTCCCTCCAGCGAAGTCGCCTTCAATGGTCTATTCAAGAACCGCCGCAACGCTCTCTCCGAGACCCACGTTCGCTTCGTAATCCTTCTTCAACACTCTCTCCAGGACCCACCTCAACGGTCGCATCGTAAACCACTTTAACATCCTCTCGAGACGTTTCAACACTCAAGCCGCATCAATAATCTGCGTCCGGTCAAGTTATCTTTGATGTACTCATTGCTCAACATACGTCTCATCCATCCTTCATAAGGGCCCACGGAGCATGAAAAACCTAAAAGTCGATAGAGAAGAGTTATCTTGTGGAAACAGATATTTTCCTATAGTTGAAAAGGCGCGGTGAACAACTCATCATCAATGTTCGGCATATCTTTGAAGCTTTCAACACCTCCCGACTTGGCACCAAGATTATCTCCGAAGACATCTCAACAGGGATTCTTTTCTTCCACAATGAAATAAAAGACAGAGTTAGAACTTGTATGAAAATACAGGAGAGATGTAGTCACACGGCAAGACACAACTCACATCGGAGCACACAATGGCCGGTCCAAACACCATTCAAGTCCTAGTATAAATTTTAGTCCTTACAAATTTTAGTCCTAAGTACAAATTTTAGTCTGGTGTTGATTTCAAGACCGTACAAGTTTCAAGACCTGTACAAGTTTCAAGTCCATCGGGCGTATGTGGGTGAGACTCACGTTCAATCAAGGCACACAACAAGCCCACATTCGAACAAGCAGCGCAGAGCTCCCCACGAACGAAGCAGTGCAGCAGTCCGTCGATTAGGCACAACCCCACGATCGAGTGAAGCAGGCGCAATAGCCCCTCGACCGAAGCAGGCATAGCAAGGTCGATCGAAGCAGGCAAGGCCGACATCATACTAGGGAAACACTCTCCTATATGCCTTTTGAACGTGACATACTCCAAGGACAGATGACCCGTCCCTCCCGGTAACATCTAACTTTGCCTCATAAGTTTTATCTTTAATCACACCATCTCATGCCTACCACACAATAGTGTAACCATTATGTGCTAGGCAGGGGACTTAATGTTGATGGTGGATTTTCGTTTAAGGTTATATTTGTAAAAACCAGAGAAAATCATGCGGCGACATCTTGTAAAAGATAAAGCCATCTATAAGTGTTGGATACTCCTCACTTGATTCACCAAGAATGGAACTTGTAGCAACAACGGTCCCATTCTCGTGAATTTCATATCACCTTGTATTTCCCGTACTCATTATTAGTGTGGCATGACGACCGAGTGTTACTTTCTACAGAGTAACACGAACCTCCAAGCACTATAATGAAACCATGTACTGAATACCCGTCTGGTGATTCTCGGTGTGTTATACTAGCCCGAGCCCTCTCGAGTGTGTTATACTAGCCCGATTGAGCCCCTCTCGGTGTGTTATACTAGCCCGATTTGAGCATCCCAAGACCGACCATATCACATCCGGATATGATTCGATCGCAGATCATCCAACTCCACGAGCATGATTGGACGACCCTGCATCAATTCCATCACCCCCAAGCAGGTATGGAATACACACAGCCGACCCCGCATGGTCGACCATTGGCCTTGCTTGCCAAGAAACCGTCCATACCAAGCATTATGGGCGGAAAACCCTAAATTAGGGTTTGCGGCATATTACATGTGCCGCAAAATCGGTCTCAACCATCCATCTTCGCAGTATAGATGGAGGGTGTAGATGCACTCAAAGGGCCCTGAGCATGTCGACACAATCACCATGTGACCGCCTACATACATGACCAATCGGTCAAAACCAACCATGATTGGTTACAACAAATTCGTCCGCTTTGAAAGAACATGGTCGCACGGCTTTGCAAGCCAAAATTAGGGTTCAAGCCATCACGCGCGTCCATCTTCTCCGGCACGAATGGAGGGTCACAAATTAGATTGAGCAAGGGTCGGTCACACCAAAGATGACCACCGTGAGCCCATCTACCTCCTCATGCGGTCGGCCAAGGCATATCATGCCCGGCCAATCCAAAACGCCCGCTCAAACATGCGTGGATACACTTCCCAAATTGCGAATCGATCTCGACCACTCAACTTCACCGGACGAATTGGGTGGCTTAGATCACGTTTCATGAGACGATAAGACATGGCGTGAACATCAGCCTACCGTCTACACGCCAAACCAACCGCCAAGACCGACCAAGCTAGGTCGTCTTGGAAAACGCGCCGGAAAAGGGTATGCGCGCGGCTTCTTGCGGTATCAAACTCTTATCGCAAAATCAATCTCGACCACTCCTCTTTGACGGTCAAATCGAGTGGCCCGATCGCGCTTTCATGAGGGAACGGAATACAGGCACCTACACCATCATGCCGTCAACACGCATGTATGGCCTGGTCCTCTCAAAATCCTTCCCACGCTTGGTTTCGACCAAGCTAAAGAGTGATGCTTGCGCACCTCTTTAAAAACCCTAATTTCATCAACGGTCGCAGATGAGTGTCTCAAACATCATCTCGTCCGTCCAACTCTCACCAGACTTGGTTATACAACCCTGGTCGAGTTATTTGGTTAGTGAGGAGTCATTACCCATCACCTTACCACACCACAATGCAAAGACTCGCATAAAATAGACACGATACTTCACAAGTATCGACTTTCCGAATAACGCAGCTTATTCAATTCAGCATTACATGCTATCTTTCGTGGATCCACGATCCACATTCCAAACATCAATCATGTCACAAACTCGGGGATACATACTGGGGTATTGGTCTCGGCGGTTTACAACAGTGCGGCGTGCAACGCGCCATCACAAGAACGTGTTAGGAAGTCATGGACGGTTAGAGATGAACAGAGTAGTGGGCAAGACTGGTCGTGTGTTACCGACACACAACTCCACTACTCCATCATTCCACTACCTCCACTTCCCACGAGAAACGTGAATGAGGCTCAATGACTTGTATAAATAGGTTCTCCGCCCTATTTTCCAACAACAAGGAATAACGGAGAACAACACAAGTTCAGACGACAGAAACCAAGTGTTAATACAAACCGTATTCAAACACTCATAGCCTGCTTGCATCAATCGTAAGCTTGCTCATCTTTCTCATTATAAGTCATAAGCAAGCCAATACCTTCACAATCTCAACACCTTCTTCGCTTCCCTCCCTAAGATCAACCCCATCTCCTTCACTTTGTGACCGAAAAAGTCCGGAACGGCCATTTCTTGGTTTAGGCCGACTTGCACGGTTGATCTCTCGAATCTACAAGCACTCACCGCGCAGTGCATTTGTTGAAGGTTTAGATTCATTCCTCATCCACACCCCAAATTACCAAATTCTGCAGGAGTAGTTTTCACCCATCAACACTTATATTAGATGATGATGATAGATACTCACAAAACTCGCCTTTATTACTCGTAGGACAAATACAGTTACGTCAACACGAAGGTAAACCCTCCGGAATCAGTCCGTTCGAAATGGAAGATCTCCGTGCTTCACTTTGTTGGGACCTTAGTCCCACATTGGTAGATGGGGCTTAATTGGGTAGTTTATAAGTCAATGGGATCCCTCATCTAGTCAACCGGTTTTCGAGTTGAGTTCTACCCATGGGCTTATGACGAGTTTAGGGTCGGAAACATAACACACTTCCGGATCTTGTCAAAGGTAAAACCCTAATTTTTTTCTCCTTTTTTTTCTTGGTTTCTCTCGAGTATTTTGGTTCAGATCTTGTGAAAGGTAAATCCCTAATCTCTTTCTCTCTTTTTTTTCTTGAGTATTTTGGTTTAACTGTTTTATTGGTGATTTTGTAGATTCGCATACTCCTTCAAAGGTCAGTTTTTTTTTCCTTCAAATTTGTTATTGGTGATTTTTGGGTTTTTTTCCCTTCAAACTTTGGTTGTTTTATCGGTGATTTTTGGTGTGTTTTTTCCTTCAAATTTTGGTGTGCAGAATAAGCGTCAGTGTTTAGATGTACTTAAAATGCATACACCAAATGTTAGAAAGCGTGTTGCGGATTTGAGTAAGATTCAGGTATGTGTTGGTTGTTTTCTCTTCTTTACATTGATTTTTAGGGTTTATGAATGTTTTTTCTTTTTCTTTTTTTTTTCTTTTTTATTTTGTGTATACATATATACATTTTAGTTTTATTTTGGCGTGGAGGTCTATACTTGAATGCTGGGTTTGTTGTCGTTATTTGGGGGACTGTTGCCTCATTGGGCCGACCGAGCCAAGCGAGGGAGGACCTTTATATGGCCATTTTTTTGTAAATCTAAGTGATCAATTACCACAAAAAGATTTTGAATGGTCCATGCTGAAAAACCAAAAATATCCCTCTCTTTTAGTCCAATTACTATAACTCCTTATATATCCTATTTTTTTAGGGGTATAATTGGAAAGCAAACTTTAATATAAAATATCTAAAAATCCGTGCCTTGGAATTTTACAAATTTTATCTTGTTGGAAAGCTAATAAAAAAATCTATCCAACGAGCACAAACAACAATATCAAATTTAGAGTTTTTATGAAATATTCGGAGGTATTTATCATTTTAGGCACAATTTTAGAAAATTAAATGTATATTCATTATGCAAACCACCAAAGATACATAATACTTTATGTAGGAAAATTTTGGTTTATGCATCAACTAATTTTCCGTTCCAACTAATAAACCGATGTACTCCCTCCGTTTCAAGAAAAATGATACTTTAATTTTAAGCACAATTCTCGAAAATTGAATGCATAGCCATTATGCAAACCACCACAAAGGATGCATAACACATCATGCAACCATATTTTGGTTTATGCATCGACTAATTTTCCGTTTATGAAAAAGTGATACTTTCACAACCCGTTTCAGGAAAAGTGAAACTTTCGCTCCGTTTCGGGAAAAGTGATACTTTTGCTCCGTTTCGGAAAATGTGATACTTTCGCCCCGTTTCAGAAAAAGTATCACTTTTCCTGAAACCGGGCGAAAGTATCACTTTTCCTAAACGCATAAAGTATCACTTTTTCGGAAACGGGGCGAAAGTATCACTTTTTCAGAAACGGGGTGAAAGTAATCGCAGACGAACCCATATTCAGATTCTTTTTCGGTCGGCCCTCCCACCGTGGCAACGGTCGTACTAGTTACTAACATTCCAGCTTTCGGTTGGTTTAGAGAGAATCATACCAAAATAGTTAATGGCAAAATTTTCTGTGTGAAGTTGATCTTTCCAGATACATATGCTGTATCGACATGTAATCTGTGAATATCTTGATCATTTTCTCCTTTACTAACTCCCTTCTGTAGAGGCATAAGCTGAATCATAAACATTGATTATTTTCTTCTATTAGTCCTACCCATCTGTATACTTTGTGCCATATGTGCAGGTCTTTGATTCTATCAACAATGGGTTTTTTACATTTTGGCTCCTTGATTGTAGACTGAACATGATGAGATAAAAGCCAAATTTTTTGACGAGAGAGCAAAACTTGAAGTCGAGTTCCAGAAGAAGTATAAACCACTTTACGACTTGGTATAATATCTAATCTATGATCACCTAATCCACGGAAAGAAACATCTGTTTCAGCAGTTTAGCTGTATGCTTCTAAAGCATAGCACTCGGAATCTTGTTAGACTCCGCCTTCATAATATTTAAGTTTTTCCATTTGTTAAAGAATTCTGAAAGTGGTATTTGTTGAATTGTTTGCAGAGGTTTGATATTGTGAGTGGTAGGTGCGAAGTCGGTGGAGAAGGTAGAGTAAACACTAAATCTTCGTTTCATGTTATAAAATTTCAGAGCCATCCTTGGATTGTCATTTACTTGTGTACTTGCAGTGGGGAATGCTGTTCCCAATTTTTGGCTCAATGCTATGAAGGCAGATGAAGTGCTAGCAAAGGTGGTAAGTATTATGATTAGCCACTCATACTGTTGTTGGATGAAAATGCCTGAACTGTTGGTTTAATCTGCTCTTTTTGAAATGTAGATTACAGAGAGGGATGAAGATGCCCTCAAGCATCTGAAAGAGATCGAATGGGAGAGTATTAGTACACCCAAGGGGTTCAAGCTTTCTTTCTATTTTACTAGTATAGCACGCATGCGCGATGCGCCTGCCGGTACATTCATTTCTAAATTCTGTTGTCTTGGTAAATAACGATCAAAGTGAACACTCGGTGAACGATCAATGTTAAGTGGTGAAAACTCATTTCATGTTAATGTGCAAAAGTAATCACAACTAAACTTGAATTTATCATTTAATAATTTTTCAATCATAAATGTCCTTTTACATCAAGAATTTGTATTCATAACTCGTATTTTTCTAAGACAAAAAAACTTCTTTATACACAACATTCTTTGTGTACGTTCCCTTCTTCTTTGAAATGGTGCCTTTAGCCACTAATACTTTCGTGTTGCTACTTGACACTCCTCTTGAGAGAGCAACGTACAGTTGACCATGGCTGAACACATGTTCAGGGAAAAAGATACATGTGTTTTCGATCGTCTGCCCCTGCGTCTTGTTGACTGTAAAGGCGAAACACAAACGGATCGGAAACTGTTTACGTTTAAACTTGTACGGGAGCTTCAGATTCTCAGGTGGCTCCAGTGGCATCCTGTGAATGAAGATTCGTGTACCTATGTAGTTCCCAATTGATAATTACAAAGATCAATGCAGTTTGGGAAGAATTCTTTGATTATTAGCCTTGTACCATTACATAGACCATTTTTTGCATCTACATTACGCAACAACATAATAGGCGCACCAATCTTCAATTTCAAAATGTGTGATGGCAAACCTCCTGGAGCAATGTTGTTCAGGTATTCTTGTTGGTAAAGACCATGAGTATCGTCATCCACAGAATCAAATGAGTAGAATAGAACCTCTTTTCCAGGAAAGATGCTAAGTACTCGGTCATTAAGCTTCTCGACGTACTCGTTTAATGGTGTGATCAATGCCCTATTGACCATGTAGTCTATGTCTCTAGCATTTTCCACCAAGTTTGGAAATGTTACATCTATAAGTTGAGACAAAGAAGCATCACTAACCCATGGTATGACCATCTCTTCCGGAACCTTTATCATCTCATTAGCAACGCAAGGTTCATCCCCGTCACCAACACGAATCAAAAACTTAGAGTAAGATGCATCCCCGGATGCACGCATGTTCTTCTTCAGACGCAAAACATGTACACTTTCCCACAAATGTGACCTGTGAAGAATGTAATGTAACTCAATATCATTTCGAATTATTCTCCTAAAAGTTAATTAAATACCAAAGTTTAAGAAACATTAAGTATCAATATAATATTATTTTTCTATCTTGAAATTGAAAGAAAAAAAAATAAGCAATGTACCTGCTAAGACATGCATCGACTGTCTGTCCCCTTGTACTCCTTGGAATCACTGGTAGTACCTGACGAAAATCACCTCCCATGATTAAAATCTTTCCACCAAATGGTTCAGAAATCCCTGTGATATCTCTCATCGTCCGATCAAATGCTTCTAAGGAATAGCGATGCGCCATTGTAGCTTCATCCCACATGAGGACGGTAGCATGCCTCAAAAGTTTAGCTTCCTCAGTTTGTTTCTTCGTACGACACGTTGAAGTTGATGTTGGTGTCATTGGAAGTTGAAACCTTGAGTGTGCTGTCCGCCCACCAGGTAGCATAGTAGCGGCAATTCCTGACGTGGCTGTTGCTAACGCAATACCACCATTTTTCCTGACAGTCGCCAGAATAGCACGATAGAGATATGTCTTCCCCGTACCTCCCGGACCATCTATGAAGAAGACTTTACTTTCCTTTCTATCAATTGCTCCCATGATTGTATTGTAGGCCCTAGATTGGTCTTCATTCAACTTTTGGACAGAAGAAAGGTCTTCGTCGGATATAGGGATCGACAACTCCTCTTGAATCAGACTCGAAATCTCAACTTCCTCACCCAATGTGCCAACAATCGGCGGTAGATCATACATGGATATATCTTTATCGTATTGCTTAAGTATCAAATTCAACTCACGAAGAAGACGATCTGATAAGAATGTGGAGCTTGTATTGCTTGAACTCGAGTAATCCTCAACCATGCTGTTGAAAAATTCATCCCATAATTTTCTCACGCCCGTCGGATTACAAAAGTGCAAGATGGAGGCGAATTGTCTTCTCGTGAGCATATGGCATCTTGATCCGTTGCTGCTTCACCAAAGACGCTCTCGCACTCTCGATCATTCTCTAAGAGTCCCGGTTTTTAGCGACTCTCTTGAATGTCCGCCATCTCTCTCCATTAACAAACAATAGATCATCAAAAGAAGTTGGACCTCTAACGTGGTTCGAATGTGCCTTAAGAACCACACCTCTCCTGCACATGAAGGTACCGTATAAACTCTTCCTATTGACTTTTGTGTACTTCGTCTTCTTCTCCACTCTTTTGTTTTTGTATCCCAACAATAAGATTCAGGAAATTCACGGTATAAAAACTTTCTCGCTCTAGGATCGCGATCATTTGTCACAAAGAACTCTGTCAAAGTTGTTCTCAAATTCCTCTCATCAGATAAAATTTCATCCAACGTTTGGTAATCATAGTACCTGACGCTCTGTTGGTTGGGAATATGTATTTGTAATCTCACTATCGGAGGATAGACCTTGTAAAGAGGAAAGCTAAAGATCTTCCACATTGCCTCTTGAGCACAAACCCATCTTGCATTTTTATACCTTGTTATCTCGTCATGGTCTACTGGTTGAACTCCGAAAGATACATAATCTGGACCCTTGTACACATACTTTTAAAGGTATTTAACACTCTCCACACTGCTACAAATTTCTACGTTTATATGACAATCATACTTTTGTAATAACCAAGGGTTATAAGGCACAACCATCCTATTATCTACTTCAAAACTTTCACTCTTGCGTACGCGTAGTCCATTATTACATCTCCTGTAAACAGGGTATGCATCTTTTCCTTGCACGGTACACTCAGAAAACTCTTTTGGAAAGTTTCTCTTACATTTACCATCTCTCATGCATTTACTACCACATGGACCGTGAATCATCCACTTTTTCACACACTCGTGTAGTTCTGGCTCTTCGTCGGGGTCAGGTATTTTTGCTCTCACTATCTTATCATAATCATCGGGGCCTTGTAATTTGTCTCCCTCACTCAAAATAATTAACATATCTTACTAATATAAAGAAAAGAGGTATTTTTGGTGAAGCTTTTTCATGTGACAAAAATACCCCTCCGGGTTTTTATTTTCTGTTCCTAAAGTCACGTAAAAAAAGAAATGCAGAGAGGTTGGTTATGTCAAACGTGACTTAACTGTTTCGAGTTCGAATCCCACTGTCTCCATTTTCGCTTTTGTTCTTTTAACCTTTCCTTTTTCTTCAACTTTTTTTTCTTTCGCATCTACAGAAAACCAAAACTTCTTCATCTTCGTTACTTGGGAGTTCATCCATGAAAGTCTCTTCATCGTTCTCCTCGATTAACTATGAAATTGAGAAAAAAAATCTATGAAAACATCCGTGTTCTTCGTTCTCCTCGATTAACATATCATCGAAACAAAAATACAACAAAACAAAGATTTGGGTTTTTTTCCCCTTGCCAATCATCCATGACGAAGGTGGTAGCAGATGAACAAGATAAAACGAAGAAACTTCGGAGAGACTTCCCAAGTAAGTGAACATGATCTACGCCAATTTTTGGTTGAATACTTTTTTTGATTGTTTAATTTCAAATTCTAGGGTTAGTTTAGGGCCAATTTGTGGCTGAAAACTCTTTTGATTGTTTAATTTCAAATTCTAGGGTAAGGTTAGGCCAATTTTTAGCTCAAGATTGCTATTGATAGTATAATTTCAATTCAACGTCTAGGGTTAATTTTGTATGTGCGATTCGGGCCAATTTTTTTTTTCGTTTTGATTGTGCAAATTGTTGTTCATCCTTTTCTTTCACCGTTACTTTCCCGGTTTCATTTTGTTGTCTTGATGTTTGAATGGAAACAAATGTTTGAATTGGGTATCTCGGATTTGAATTGGGTATCTGGGATTACAAAGATGAACAATAGTGACGTTAAAAAAACTATTTCGACGCCAATGACCCAATAATGCTTATCTTTCTTTTACAGTTTTGAATTTGGTACTGTTTCGACTAGCTATTCATGTAACTGTAAGTAATCTTATTAGTTCCACTTTAAGGAGGCCGAACAGCACTAATAACTAATAGGAAACAGCACTAATAACTAATAGGAAACGACATAGGAACAAATTATAGATAAGATTTCCTTTGAAGAAAGTCCTATGTACATATAACTTTACACCTGCAGAAGTATTGCCGTTTTCACTTCTCCTCCCAAGTTGCTTGGAAACTCAAAGAGTTGAAGGGGCTTTGGTTTATTATTTCGTAGCCGCCTCTCGTTGTTTCTTCTTCTTCTTTCACCATTTCTTATTTGTCATCACTACATCATCACAAACAGATATAGATAGATTGATTCATCACCAAAGACAATAGCCGATTCAATAGGTTTTCCTTTATTTTATTTGTCTCTTTGTAAATAACTAGATTGAAGTTGATTAGTTTTTAAAGAGAAGGATTCGTTAATCTGTTTGCAGTTTATAATAAAGTGAACATATTTGAAGATGGGTTTTGATTTTTGTAGTGTTTGCGGTTTTTTTAATTACAACTATGATATGAGAAGTGAACTTGGGGTCTTCTAAGTTATTGGGGTCCTCTAAGTTATTTTTAGAAAAGTTAGTTCTTTTCTTTTAGCTTAGTCGGCATTAAAACTAGATTTGAGATGTAATTTGGTCAAATTATACATGAATTTCGGTTATCAAAGTTTGTGGTCGCCTTCAAGATCGCAGGCACGCTCTTTGCAATCCAAGTTCACCCCATCTTACATCCACCCGTTGACAGGGGAAATGTAAGCTTGCCTAGGGTCTGTCCAAGAAAAGAATGTCTCAAGCACACTAATCTTGAGAAATTTTAGGAAGTGATTAGAGCAAAAGGAACCGATATACGGTTTAGTTTGAAATACTTGAGCAAGAATGATAAATGTTTTGATCACCATTTGATGCATATATGAAAACCTATAATGGAAACAAATTCATGTATAATTTAACAACCTATAATCGATTGTTAAATGAATAATATAGAACTTAATATTTTTGTTTCATTTTTTTATTCAAATTCTTATGCCCACCTTTTCATGACAGATTTTAATTTGATTTAGTTTGATTTGTAGATGGATTCGCAATGTAAGATTCCGGGTTTTCATCCACGTCGAAGTCCAAAGGATTATCGTAAGACATTCCCAACAACAAAAAGTCGCTCACGGACAATGGCGCCGTGCTACATACGCAAGGCAATCAAAAATAGATACTCACTTACAAAGCAGGCCGTTCTACATATGAAGTAAAACTAGAAGCAATAACCGAAGTTGAAATACTAGCGCTTCTTGAACAAACTACGTAATGCTTATCATATCACATTTGGAAAACAAGAATTGGAAACGCTGCAGAAAATGTGCTCGGGTAAATTGCTAAAGAACATATTTTGCAGGTCTTTTGCGATAAGCATATACTTAGATAAACTTTAACACTCTTTTAACTATAGTGCGATAATTAAACAAACCTTTCCCGAGAATTGATTGTTTTGGTGATGAAGGTACCTTCCCGATACCATTGATTTTGCTTGTAAAGGACGACCACATGGATATACAGTTCAGTGAATGCTAAGAAATGAACTCTTCCAAATTAAGCATTTCGATCCTTTGGGGTGTAAATAGTGAAGTGCATCGAGTTCTCCACTTGCTCCAATGATATCAAGTGCGGTGAATTTAATTAAAATTCCATATGTATATCCCTAAGAGTTCTATACAAATCCACAAGTTTGTCCCCTATCATTTTGCTTATATTATTGTACCAAAGAAAGAAGTGTTTTAAATTGTCACTCTCTATGTTTTATAGGTTTTGTAATGTAACGAAAGAGCGGCGCATCGCGCGTGCGTGCTATACTAGTGAACATGAGGTAGACCTCTCTTTTGAAACTCAACAACATGCACATGGGCAACTACTCTGCCAAATATAGACTTGGTAAAAAGATCTACCTTTAGCTCTTCAAGCTTAGCACGGAACACCCTTGTAGTTAGATCAGGTCTATCCGCTGCACATTGACCCGGCCCCAGGTTGGACACGATTTCATCCCAAAGTGGGTTGCAAGTCATTGTAATGAACAAATCAGGCTTCCCATACTTTTGCACCAGTGCCATTGCATCCTGATACCGCTGGTACATGTCATGAGGGCTGCCCATGTATGAGGAAGGAAGCACTTTCCTTTGACCAAGATCCTCTGTCATAAAAAAGAACAAATTTCATATTTCAAGTACTTTCCTTTAACTGTTTGTCGTTATCCTATAACATTTCACAGTAAATATCCAAAGATAAAGAATAAAATGAATGTTGCTAAGCTTAATTGGCAGTGGGCCAAAAAAGAAAGTGATTATCTATTAACTTACTTGCACTGGTTTCGCCGGCCATTCGTGCATCTTGTAGACCTTGATGCAACTCAGCTCTTATCTCCTCTTGATGATCCCATAACCATCTAAGTCTAGATGAATCAATCTTCACCCAGTTATCCACGGCATATTGTTGTAGTAGTCTTCCACCTCGAAGAAGAAGCGACGCGTCGTTATTTCGGATCTACCAAACAATAGCGATAGCAAATATATAAATTATTTATATTATTTGTGTCAACATAATATGCGTAAGTTCAATTGTAAAGTGTAGTTGTTAAACATTTATATCATGTATACCTGTAGCATGTAGGAGTAGTACTCGAGGCATGTAAACTGTCTGCCGTTCTCATCCATACTATTCAGATCCCATCCATAACTCCCATATGGTAGCAAAAGCGGATATTGGAGAGGATCATAACAACCCGATGTTTTATTGATAAATAAAAGCTTTCCTTCTGTTGTTCGGACTACAATGTCTCGCTCTCCAGGTTTTTCAGACCCATCTCCTTCAACTACAATTGCGGCGACTTGTGAAGCAGTTGGAAGCGTGTAATGCTTCTCAGTCTTAGGTTGTTCTTTAAGTACCAACCTACATCTTTGGATGTCCTCTCGTTATGCAAGTGGCCTGATTACATGCACGAACCTATTATGTGTATCAAGAATTATCCTCAACCTCTCCATCACCTCTCTGTTTAGATCATCACCACCTTCTTCCATTCTCCAATTAATCTCGTTATCTGTATCATAAATATACATCTGTACATATCTGGGACGAACTGTTGTTGGAGGATTTGTTTCATTTTCAACCACATGAGGTAAAAGACTGCCTATTCTATGGTAGATATCACCTTGAACACGAAATGTGTATACACCTTCTCTATTATCAGCTAATTCTCTGTCATAATTCACCCCAATCGACGTTAATGAGAAACACTGATTATAGCGTCGTATGTACCTCCGAAAATGTACCCCTACTTCGGTTTGATCATCATACAGCTCCAGAAGCTCAATAGGGGGGGGGGGGGGAACAAACAGTAAAACAACTTTCCCATCTGAACAACAAAAGCCTTTTGGTTCACGATAAAAAATCATCGCTTGACACTTTGGACATGTCCTTGGCGGCGGCAGATGGAACTTATGGAATCCAACTTTATAGGTAATACCTCTTGCACAATTCAGGAATGAAGATCTTCCTGCAATACTTCGAAGTGGACGACCTCTCCCTCTTCCGACTTGAACTCCTTGTGGATTTGCTGCACGTAACCCAAACATCTCAGAATCTACGTATATTTCATACAATTACTAACCAATCCAAACGTTTTTGAAAATGTATACCAAGTTATTAAACTGAGTACAATAGTGTTCACGTTAACAATTATTAACAGGTATTTCTATCTTTCGTGAACCAACTTTCTTATCTTTGTCTAAAAATTATTCCAAAGAACACAGAGACATTAATGATGAACGTAGATTCACCAATATTAACAGGTATTTCTATCTTTCGTGAACCAACTTTCTTATCTTTGTCTAAAAATTATTCCAAAGAACACAGAGACATTAATGATGAACGTAGATTCACCAATATTATCTTAGCCATTCTGAACATATACGCCCATATACCACCCATTTCAAAAAAATTATACACATCCGTTTCAAAAAAATTAAAAAAAAAACTTACATATTGCATCTTGTGCATGCCGAGACTGTTGAGACTGAGCTTGCCCCATGAGTCGAGGGCTTCTACGAAGATTTAAGTTGGCAGCAAGATTGTCATTTGTTGCTGCATACATTCAGTCAGTGAAACTAATCGTTTGGTTATCACAAATAAAACTACAAACACAGATGCATATATACTAAACAAAAATATATATGTAGATAGCAAGATAAATGCGACTATACCGATTGCATTCTGTGTATGTGATGGCTCTCCATATTGAGGCTGTTGACTGAATCTTGGACTTCTACGCAGTGGTAATTGAGTGGTCCGCCGAAAAATGCATTCTTGAAAATATATAATTCAAAAGACATTGATGGTATATGTACATATACTTTGAAAATAATTAAAGACAGTGAAGATAAGGAAATGAAGTTTTGATGTGGTCAAAAATTATACCTTGGGAAGTGGAAGTTGTCGATGTCGAGGCACCGATAGTACTTAATCTTAGTTCACTTACAGCATTTTTGGCAACAGCTTTTGCATTACCTTGGTGATAAATCTCATAGGGTTCCCCATCATCAGAACTGCTGTCATCTGTTGACTCGTGGTTATTGGTCTCTCTAGTGGAACCAATAACAATGGCCCCCACTGTGTTTATGTCAGGAACGTAGTTAATGTGTGCTCGATGTCGTCTCTATTACAATTAATAACGTGGCCAATGGGTTATCAGGTGAGACAATAGTTCTGGTTATGGAAAATAACACAAAATCTATAATCAATGTAACCTTAAATGCGTAAAATCCATATTCATTTTTTGTTTATCCTAAAACTGAAAGGGAAATAGAACCACTTTTCGTACGTCAAATGAGGAGTCTGTCCACTAAAAATTTCTCATTAAGAAACTGAACTGTGTCTTTTTGAGTATTGACACTACCATGGGAAGAACATATTCACATCTAAATAAAAATACTCAGAAAACATACCTGGTACGTCACAACATTCTTTCCCTTTTTCTTTCGGGATGCCTCTTCGGCCTCCTCATCTCGAACTGTTGCATTACCTTGAGTCAATGAAATAATCGTCAGGTTATCACAAAAAAAAAAAAAAAAAAATGATATACAACAGAGCACAATGTCATTAGTTTCTACATTAATACAGTAACTGAAACAATATGGATAACGAAAATGATTCTATCTTACCATAAAAATGTACATTTTTACTTTATTAGCAGATAATTGGCAACAAAGAGAACTGCGAAAAAAGAACAATAAAAGTATCGTCACAGTAAGCTTACCTGTGCCACTACAGTTTATGTTTGAATTTTGATTATGTGGATTTGATGATTCTTGATGTTGAGCTTGCTCTATCAATCGGGGGCTTCTACGGAGGTTAATTATAGGAGCCTCATTGCGATCTAATGCAAAAACGCGACTATAAAACATATAATAGTACAAAAAATGACATAATAAATTCTGTATAAAAAAGGTAACTTAATTAAACAATGCAGTTATCTATCATAAACCTACCGATGCTTGTTTGTGCTTCCCGATCGTCTCTGTTTTTAGTTCCAAGCCTAGTTGTGTTTGCATGATAAGCAATACGACATCTTTCACAAATTCTTTCTAATTCATTTTCGCTCATTCAGCTTATTTTTGCCTTGTCCAAAATACGTCGTTCCTGCAATCGAATGTCTCTTTGTTCTGGGTTGCTTTCATGGCGGCACTTCTTGCTTCTTTTATTTTCAGTAGCTGCTAATTCCTCGTCAATTTCAGATTGACGCTTCTTGGCTCTTTCAATCAAAGTACCTGCCAATTGTTAAAAATGAGCTCCACATATTTTAGAAACGATAAATAATTAGTGCTTCATAAGAAATGATAAGCAAATCAATATTTAAAAAAACAAAAAATCAAGTAGGCATAACCTTGTGTTAAAAATGTGTGCAAATTACATACAGAGGTGGGGATGTGTAGAAAAAAAAAAGGTTGATCTGGTTTAGTTCAGTTCATACAAAGTAACTTGTTGGAGGGAAGGACAGCACGCCGCATTAACTTATCGACACTCCAATATAAAGCCTGTATTTTGAAAGAGATGTAAGGAACCATTAATCAAATCGCCATCTCTCAGTGATCCTTGTTAGCTAACCTAGTCCATCAATTAAAACCGTTCTCCAATTGTGACCCTAGAAGCTGGGCCGATGCATCTTTCACAGGTAGTCTTTTGGTTCAATTGCTCCACGTAACTCATATTAATCAAAAAGTTTAAGGGTTAGCCTGCGCTTATGTGTGACGTCTTTTCTCCAGTAAGTTAGTATATACAATAATCAGTGGTTTCTTGTGCATCAAAGTATCTCCTGGATGAATATTAAAGTTAGCTTTCTAGAATTCTTTCGTTCTTGTAAAAAAAAGTATGAGTGCCCTGTTACAATTGGTTTCTCATATCTATGATAATGACCAAATTGAACTCTTGTACCCACCATAGACCTACTCCGTGGAGTTAGAAATAAGTTACAACTTAGGGGGAAAGACACCTCATCTTGAACCATCTCAAGGAAATATGTGGCCCTAGAATAATCAAAGCTAACAAAATCTGAATACAAAATTCTACAATCAATTTAATTACAGTTGAACCAAATTGCAATCTGTTGATGTGCAATGCCTGAATCGGTAGCGACTCTTTAATTTATTTAGCATTACATCACAGTTTCTATACTGATCAGTTATGCGTGTCATATAGGGTAGAATCAATGTGGTAGTTTTAGTTTCTTAGATAATGGTTGGGAGGCTGGTGTTATTGGAAAACTAATATAAAGGAAGTATATCGACATCTATAAATAAATATCAAAACTTACCACTTGTTCCCGCTCCGCACTCCTCATTAGTTGCATCACTGACTCTTGCTCTTCACATTTGATAAGCTGCACGCCGGGTTTCAAGAATCTCTTCTCTTTCATTTTGACTCATTGAACTTCTTCTTGCTTTATCTGCAGCACGACGTGTCTCTAGCCGACGTGTTTTCTTGGAACTTTCATCATCTGAATCCACTGATTCATTGCAGGGTCTCTTGCCTCTTTCTTTCTCAGACTCTCGACACTGAAATTGTTCTAAAAGCCTGGGACTTTGGCGGGGAAAGAATGTAGTACTTGCCGCTAACTACCGTATCTGAATCCACTGATTTATTGCAGCATTTGTTGCGTCTTTCTTTCTCAGTATCCACCAATTGTCGACACTGGACTTGCTCGCTAATTCTGGGACTTCGGCGGGGAATGCACGTGCCGCTGACTACTACATTACCTTGATAATTAATGTTTTCTTTGCCACAGTTATCATGTTGACCTACACCAGTTCTGAGAGCGAATTGTTCATTCACTGCATAAGAAAAGAAAGCCTTAGGAATCTATAATGCGATCGCTCACCGCATATATATCTATATGTATACAAACATAGAAAAATTAGCTAATGAGTTTGATAGATTGAGTAGTCTTGGAAACTTGTTTATTTCCTGCATCCATTAAGAATTATACCACTGAAATTATGTACCGCAAAGAACAATTATACATCTCATTCCACACTCACCAGAACTTGTTGATGCTTCTAGACCATCTTTGTTTGCAAGTCGATCTCGTGTTTTCCGCATAAGATTAGCGTGGCGTCGTTTTTGAAGAACCTCTTGCTTTTCAGCTTCAGTCATTGCCGCTCGTTTTTCCTTTCTTGAAATACAGCGGTTGTGCAATCGAATATCTCTTTGTTGTTGCCGTTCATTGTCAACTTCCATGCTAATCTGAGCTTGTATTCTCGGACTACGACGAACTGGACTCGCCATTGTACAATTATTCTGGACAATTCAGAGTATTCAAAGCTACATCATCAGTAAACTCTACAACATTCTGTTCAATTATACTGTTTAATTAGATGTACAATTTCCTTATGGTGAAGGTAATAATTCTCATAGCTAGCAAATTCCAATCTAACCAAAGATACTGACTAAATTTCACAAAGAGAACAGAAATTCCTCCACTGAACTTATTCAATCCTAATCATAAATTATTGAAATGCAATTTAGAATTCTGAGATACATGTTTGAGATTTCAACAGAAAATGGATTTAGGAAAAAATTTCATCAGATAAGATTCAAAGGAGGGTGGTTAGAAATTGAAATTCATAAATTTCTGAACTATGGGTTCAATCAATACAGTATCCAAATTTCAGAAATTAGGGTAAAATTTCTGAACTAATCAATTGAGTAAAATTCGTTTGCCCAACAAAATAAATTAGGGTTAGGGTTCTTTACTTACAGCTAATTCCTCCTCCTTGTAGCAGCACATCCGTCAGTATGTCATCACCACCACCTCCATTAGAGGCTTCTTCTTCACCTCGGGTACCACCACATCCCTCTGTATCTCGTCACCACGTCTTCCCTTACAGATTTCTTCTGAAATTGAAGTAAATAGAACGATAAGAGAACCTGGTTGAAGTTTTGATGGGATCAAAACCCCAAAGTTGCAAATCAAAATCAACTGATTCGTCTTCCGTCTGTTCTCAAAACGAAGTAGAAGTGTATTGAGAAAAGACTTAGAGCCCTTTCTGTAATTGTACCCTTGAGTGTTTTCATATTTACGCGATGTACCAACTACGGCTGATTTTCTACGAAGGATAATTTTGTAATTTAGGGGTGTCCGGACCAAAAGAAGGGTCGTACCAAAAATAGGTGTTTTCTTTATATTAGTACTAGATCTTAACCCGTGCCATAACGACACGGGATGTTTTGTCTCTAATACGATATTGTTCACATTCCTCTTGCTTCATTTTATTCGTGAGTAATTATTTTGATATTCAAATAGGTTTTGGGAAACAAAATGGGTTACCTGATTTTTTTTATTTTTTTACTTAAGCATGTTATTCCAATTTATTATCTGGACGGAGTAATAATCTTGTGCCAACATGAAAATAAAATAAAAATACAAGAAATAATTTTCCCCATTTATTGTTCCATCATACCATAATTTCAAACTTCAAAAAGAATATTTCATCTAACAAAGACATATACCTAAACCGCCAATCCAACTCCATGATGTTTATGAATACATTTGTTCCGAAATTATTGATAACTAAGGCTCTAAGGAGTGAAGCAAAAACCCATAATATTTTCCCTACTATAGATAACACTATTTATTTATTTTTTGCAAATGTGAGAGCTATAAAAATGAATAACCCTTGGCTATTGGAAGGCTGAGATATACACATGTGAGTTGAAAAAATAAACTTATAATAGTAAATCAAAACATGTGTAAGATTCTTTCTCAATCATATTGATAACATAAAATTGAAGAAATTCGTGGATAAAAAGATTTCACACTAACTATGCTAAGTAGTGCATGAATGACGTTCTCACATCTAGTACTGTTACTCAAGTAATTTGGAGTTTTAAAGAGCATAGTCATATTGATATTTGTATCTACATAAATTCAACTAACCTTCCGAAGAAAAATTATTAGTTTCAAGGTAGAGCCAACACAAACTTCTGTCGCCTTCAATGCATACAACACACATTGGGTTAATCGGCCTTCAGGTTAAACAAATACCCCAACATTAGTCAAATAATGTCTACAAATACGGGATCGAAACAAAGTGCTAACGGGGAAAATGAGAGATTAACATCAGTTCTACAAAGAAAATACCCTATATGTATCAAAGTTTGTTAACCAAACATGTATTCAAATTAAAAAGTCATCAACTTAACACAAAAATATAAAAGAACCCAAGTTAAATCAATACTTGCATAAACAAAACTTATAAGATAATTTTGTAATTATTAAATACCTTTAAAATCACTATTAGAGATTTAATTGCATGCCTCGCAACGGTAGGACGAAATCACCAAAACGATTAATCACCACTTAGAAATTTCACCGGATATGTAGCAATTCGTAGAAGTTTACACTAATATCTATTGGTGATGCGTTCCATCTAAGTGTTGTTCGATTGATTATTTTTTAGAAGGTTTCGGTTTTCATTGAGAAACCGAGAGGGAGCGTTTCATTATATTCATTATCATTCGAGAAATCCAAGACCAACTCGCCTCTCGCTACGGATCTCAATACAACCTTAGATTTATCTATTGGACGGAGAAACCTTGATACTAAATATGTAGTTTTTAGTGTTATTTATTATATAACGTGACATCCAAATTTTTTTTTCTTCTTCTTAATTTTCATGTATTTTAACCGAGTTTATATTAGTATTAAGACGATCAACCACATTTCTAATTTATAGTGTTATCCTTTTGTAGCAAACACATAATTAACATAGTCAATTACTACTCATCAAAACTGCCGCACCACAAACCACCACCTGGATATCACTTCTTTCTCCACCACCACCATTTTCCATCCCTCGTAGAATATTGGGCGCACTTATAACTTTTAATCCCACACGTCATGTATAAAGTTTAGATTTAACAAACTTAGGTCGTCAATTAATTTATTCAACTATATGTTTTTTGTTAATACTTTTTAAATCATGCGTACTTAACTGTTACCAAAGATAGCAAAAATTAGTACCAAAAACAACCATTTTGTCTTATATGATTTGGTATCATCCCAAAAGTATTTGTTATCCGCCTTTTTTGATCGTGTCAAAAACAACCAACTATACTTTTCACAATACAATGTTACCCGTCATGTAAAAAAAAAAATTATTTTTGATTCAAAAAGAAAAAACTAATACCACCTCCATTAAAACCATCCAGATACCACTATTTCTTCCACCAAAACTAATGTTACCGCCTCCACCACTTTGTAACACATTCCACCGCTTCCACCACTTACTTCTTCCTCTACTACTACCACCACCACCACCACTAATATCTATTGAAATAATTTTTGTCAAAATTATTACTTATTGATGGAGATATGTATTAATATTAATTAAGGGATATTTATGATGTAAAATTAATAAATCATTTATCATGAGAAATTAATGAGACATCAATTAATAAAACACTTATACTAATTAATATTTAAGTTGAACAAACCATAACCATAGATTTATCTTCTCTCTAGACAAATCACTTATACTAATTAATAAAACACTTATACTAATTAATATTTAAGTTGAACAAACAACCACATTTTCCCAACCTGATTTATCTTTTCTATCAATTCCAACCAAGGTGGAACAATGGTTAGAGGCCACTCTTATGACACACGATAGGTCATGAGTTCGAACCTCCCCGTTATAATGAAATTCAATATCTTGACTTTGAGTATTCATTTTTAATTCATAATATTGGAATAAACACCACGCTGCGACTTGAGGAAGTGTGGCACACGTTGATGACCACCTTTGATTTATCTTTGCCAAGGATAAATCTGCCACCACTTTCGATAGGCAAAGTTAGCTAAACTCTGCTTTATACTATTGATGATATAAGATTGATAATCCCTATTTCGAAACTGCTACCCTGGAAAAAACGTATCACGTGACCGATGATGATGAACCAATTTTGCAAAAAGTAATAGGGTAAGCTTCTGACTGGTACCCCTTTACAACTGGTACCCCAGTAATCGGTTTGTTTCTTTCTTACTCACTTCAGGATTGTGACTATGTAGGACTGAAATTGAATGGAAAGATGGGAAAAATTTGACACGGCAACAGGAGAAAAAGAAGCGAAAGCGTCAACTAGATGACTGTGAAAGTTTCTTTAATTTCTTTAATTCTCACCTAGTCCCTGACGATGATTATGATCTTGACAAAGAGGCAGTAAGTCATTAGTTCAGTTAGGAAATTGAAAAATGTGTAGTTTTACTGTTGAAAAGCAATTTCGTTTTTCTTAATCTGATTGCACTCATGAACAGGCTAAATAACTTCAGAATAAAATGTGTCAAGACTATGATGTTGGGTAATTTGATTTTATTTATATTATAGTTGTAAATTTTCTTGAATCCTTATCCATCTTTTTGCATTTACTGAATTTATCTTTTTTTAAAGTTCCACCATTCGTGACAAGATCATCCCACATGCTGTCTCATGGTTCACCGGAGAAGCTGTCCAGGTTGATGAAGAGAGTGATACGGCTGAAGAGAGTGATACGGATGAAGAGAATGATACGGCTGAAGAGAGTGATACGGATGAAGAGAGTAAGAGAGTGATACGGATGAAGAGAGTGATATGGATGAAATTATGGATGAAACCAAGGATGATAATTCTGTAAACAATGATAAGAATGATAATTCTGTGGATGAAGAGAGTGATACGGATGAAATTATGGATGAATCCAAGGATGATAATCCTGCAAACAATGATAAGAATGATAATTCTGTGGATGAAGATCTTCTCGGTGATGATTATTCGCCCCCGCGGGGTTTAAATGTGGATCAAGGTAAGAACAGGAAGAAACCCCAAATTCTGATCTCCTTTCTTTATGCTAATTTTGTTTTGTCTTTCTTTCAAATTGATTCGAATATCTTCTCTTTGTTGGCTTGCTTGACAGAAAACCCTCCAGAAAAGGTAATGATACTTTGGTCCCTCTATTTGCCCAATTCCTTTTTATTGGGTTCATGCTAATTCAGCTGTTGTGGCAGTTATGTTAAATAACCGTATCTTGGTAGAAGTAGTATATGAATTTGATGTGAGAAACACGGCAAATTTGGTTGCTGTTTGATGATATATAATGGATGGTCAGAAAATTTTGTCCAAATGTATGACTCGCAGGATAAATACAATGACAACATACAACACGTAAATCCCCCAGTTTCTTTATATTCATTCCCTCCCAGCTCCTGATTCTTTTTTTTTTTAGGATTTTAGTTTTCCTGATTCACCATCAGTGTCATATCTGAAAATCAGATCGCCAATGAGGATTTGGCTGTGGAAGATGCACGTCTAGGTTTTGTTTTAACCCTAAACTCTTTTTCCTTTTTCTTGATTTTTCTTGGATATGCTGGTTTCAGTTTTGCTAACTGTATTGTTGATGTTGTTGATTTTTTTGCAGCTTCTTTTCCTCATGTTAAGGTTAGTTTTGTTTCTTTTTTCTTTTCTTTTTTTTTTTCTTCCAAATTTTTGTTGTTTTGTTGTTGATTTTTGGTTATTTTATCAGACTCCGATTGCAGTACTTTTAGTTCTTGAAAGGCTTACATCAAATATTAGGGAGCGTGTTGATTGTTTGAGACGGATTCAGGTCTGTGGTGGTTATTTTCTCTACTTCACATTGATTTTTAGGATTTATGAGTTTTTATTCCTACTTGAATTTCCCATTTTGTATTTTTTTTTTGTGCGTGGAGTTTACATTTATGGAGGTCGAGTTAGAATGAATTGGTATGCTATACGGGGAATGTTTGTTTTGTTGTAGTGTGGGGTCTAGTTATTTGTGAGATTCTTGCCTCATCATTATTAGCAGTGTTCATAAGCAACATGCGATAGAATAGTAGTGTATGCAAATACGTACACTGTATTGACATGTAACCTCTGAATGTCTTGATCCTTCTTTTCCTTGCCAACTTCCTTTTGTAGGGGGCATACCCATCCGTATACTTGAATTTCCTTTTGTAGGGGGCATACCCATCCTTCTTTTCCTTGCCATATGTGCAGGTCTTTAATTCTATCAACAATGGGTTTTTGACATTTTGGTTCCTTGACTGTAGGCTGAACATGATAAGATAAAAACCAATTTTTTTGAGGAGATAGCAAAACTTGAAGACGATTTCCAGAAGAAGTATGAACCACTTTACAATAAGGTATAATATCTAATATTTGAGCACCTAATCCACAGAAATAAACATCTGTTTCAGCAGTTTAGCTGGATGCTTCTATAGCATAACTCTCGGTTGGATTCTTATTAGACTAATATTTAAAGTTTTGCCGTTTGTTAAAGAGCTCTGAAAGTGTTGTTTGTTGCAGAGGTGTGATATTGTGAATGGAGAGGCTGAGGCTGATAAAGAAGTAGATAAAGATGCACATGGTACAATAAACACTAAATCTTTGTTTTGAGCTGTAAAATTTCAAAGCAGTGCTTGAATTAACATTAACATTAATTTGAGTACTTGCAGTAGAGAAGCGTGTTCCTGAGTTTTGGCTCACTGCTATGAAGAAAAATGAAGTACTCGCAAAGGAAGTAAGTTTTATGATTAGCCACTCATACTATTGTTGGAATAAAATGCCAGAACTGTTGGTATAACTAGCCATTTCTGAAATGTAGATCAGAGAGTGGGATGAAGGTCCACTCAAGCATCTGAAAGATATCAAGTGGTCCAGGACTGGTACAGCGAAGGGGTTCAAGCTCAGTTTCTATTTTCATGATGACAATCCCTATTTCCATAATGCTGTCCTCACAAAGATTTATCACATGACAAAAGCTCATCACACGTTTGATCTAATTTTGGAAAACGTAGAATCGTAAGCTTCTGACAACACCCTTTTACTACAATGGTTACCTCAATAATTGCTTATTCCTTTCTTACTCACTTCGAGATTGTGCCTATGTAGGACTAAAATTGAATGGAAGTATGGACAGAATTTTACATGGAAACAGGTAGGGAAGAAGCTAAAGCATCGATCAAATTGCTGGGTATCAAATGACTGGACTATGAAGTTCCATATCTATGAAAGTTTCTTCAATTTTTTTAATGCCGCTCTAGTCCCTGAGGATGACGATATTGAAAAAACAGTAAGTTATTACTTCAGTTAGGAAATTGAGAAATGTGCCGTTTTACTGCTGAAAAATTTCTTTTTTTTTTCCTTCTAAGTTTGATTGCACTCGTAAATAACAGGTAACTTCAGAATGTTGATAAAGAAGAATTTGATTTCTTGTATATAATGCAAAATTTGATAAAGATCATCCCACTGTGTTTCACTGTTGGGTAATTTGATTTCCTTGTTTTTGCTTACGTATTTTTTTCATCTTTGATAACATGACAACTTTCAGCCTGTCATCCTAAGTAGTTCATTTTTCTTTAATTATGCGTATTTACTCTAAAAAAAAGATCCTCCTCAACAAAGGAAGGGCCCTAACTGAATGCTTATGCTTATGTTTAAAATTTGTGCTTTTCTTTTTGAAGTTGCACCATCCGTGACCAGATCATCCCACGTGCTGTGTCGTGGTTCACTGGAGAAGCTGCCCAGGTTGAATAGAAGAAGTTCTGCTGAAACCCAAATTCTGATGTTCCTTGTTTTTGCTTACGTATTTTTTTTCCCCATCTTTGATAACATGACAACTTTCAGCCTGTCATCCTAAGTAGTTCATCGTTGTTCTTGGTTAATTATGCGTATTTACTCTAAAAAAAAAGATCCTCCTCAACAAAGGAAGGGCCCTAACTGAATGCTTATGTTAGCAGGCCACGGGTTAAAACTGCAAAGGTGTCATTATCCATCACAGAAAACCCAACAAAACAAATTGTTCACAGAAAACCCATTTGACCAACTATCTAAATTCCCCTTGTAGTTTAAATCACCCCAATAGTCACCATTAGGGGGCTGCCACAGAACATAAATCGGTGTCATTATAAGAACAAGAGAACTTAAGTGCAGCATTATAAGAAGAGGTCGGAACATTTCTCGAGTCTTGGCAGAAAAAACCGCCCTCCAAAGGATATAGGGGATAGGAGAATCCCAGTGACCATCATCATTAGCAGAGATTCCCGTAAGCTCAAGAGACAACTGTGAGCTCTGAAATTGGATTTTATGAGCAAAGCTTATAGCATCCCAAATAGGCAGAACGCGCTCACAAGCGGAGAAAAGATGGAAATACTTTCTTCATACTGATGATAAAGAGGGCAAACAGTGGGAACATCAAGGCCACGGTCTTTTAAATTGACTCTTACTAAGGTTTTTCCGTGGACGCCAATTACCAAACTTTCCAAAGTTGTTTCCATCTAATACCTAGCCCAGCAGAATCCCCATGCGATTGCATTAACCAGTTATAGCAATCTTTAACCGACACAGTACCATCCTGACTGTAATATGTTGATCACAAGGAGGAGAATGCCTTGCAATAGGAATGGCTAAAATTTGATTTTGAACTAAGGTTGGAGCAACTGAAGCTATAGGAGATGGATCCCAATCAAACTGAAGCTATAGTAGATAGATCCCAATCATGATATCTGGGACTGGGATGAATAAGATCAGAGACAACATATACTTGCCACTGAGCTAATATTATTTTTGTTCATTTTGAGCAGGGAGGATAACAACCTAGGAAGCACGGACACGGGACACGGACAAGATATTGGGACACAGGGACCTCGCGAACTACAAAATCATCAGGACACAAATACGTTTATATATCAATAAAATAATCTTTATATACTAGAATCATAGTGTTATAGTATATCAAATACATTAATCACGCAAATACATGAAAAAAACTTAATATTATGCTATTAAGTTAGCTCAAAATGTAAAAAAATTAATTATTATACTAACTTCGTTGACACGCTAGATTACCCAACTATTAAAATGAAGTATATATCTCCAAAAGTGTGTCGTGTCGGTGTCCCACGCGCGTCCTGTGTCCGACATGCGTCTGACGTGGACACGACATCAATACTAATGTGTCGGTGCTTCACATATCAACATATATCTTGGGAATTGCGCAAGGTGATTCTTCCGATTTCTCTTCCGGCTTGATAGATCACGGAGGATCTAGTGACAATCCATCACCGTTAGATTCAAATACTGATAGTAATAAATCTCAATCAAATTCTGCTGGTAATCAGTCTTTTGCTAGTATGGTGAGGTCTAGTTTAACTCAGTGGTCCTGTTGTTCTTCTAATAAGGATATTGTGGGGACTATTGATCATCAATTTAAAGATTTTGATAGTATTCCGAAGGATTTAGCTATGAGGTCTTCTATCCCTACGATTAAAATCTCCCCAGAAACTCGACGGCGCATTTGTTCTCTATGGGCACAAAGTTTGATCGGGAAGGTAATGGGTCGTACTGTGGGTTATAAGTTTCTTAAAGATAGAGTTATTGCATTGTGGAAGCCCTGTGGTGATTTTCAGATTTTGGATCTTGGTAAAGACTTTTTCTTGTTTAAATTTTCTGATATGAATGATTTACAGAGAGTGGTACATCAGGACCTTGGTTTGTGTGGGGTCATTTTTTATCTCTCCAGTCGCCAGAATTTAATCCTTCATCTGCCTCATTGAGGAAGTTAATTGTATGGACTAGGGTTCCAGAATCGCCTATTGAATTTTTTGATAGTGATATTCTGCAACAGATTGGTAATTTGCATTGGAACTGTTATTAAGGTTGATATGACTACTCAAAACGTTACTAGAGGTCGTTTTGCTAGAATTTGTGTAGAATTAAATCTTGATAATCCTTTATTCTTGCAAATTTGTGTTGGGAAGTCTTTACAAAAAATTGGATACGAAGGGATATCTAATTTTTGTTTCAAATGTGGGAGAGCAACTCACAAAGAGGGGGATTCTCCTCTAATTCCTAAGACTACAAACGTTCCGAATACTTCATTGAAACAGGCTACATCAGAAACAATGTCGATGAGTATAATTCAAATACTTTTGGTCCCTGCATGATCATCGGAGAAATCGCCCGAGTTCCATAAATCCTCCAGCTGTAAACCACTTCCCTCATCTCGTCTCGGGTATGAGACTTACCCAATTAAATAAAGGGTAAAAAACATTTTAGTCGAAAAAAGGGTAAAAAGATATGGATTAGTACATCCGATTTAACTAGGTACAGTGTAGTTACTTTAGTATAAAAATTACGGTCCGCGAGTTATAACCCTAAAGGTGTCACTATCCATATATAAAAACTCTAACAAAACAAATTGTTCACAAAAACTCCATTTAACATAAACTGTCTATATTAGCCTTCTAGTTTAAATCACCCCAATAAAAATAAAAACAACCCCACCTTTGATTTTAAATCACCCCAACAAAAATAAAAATCAACCCCATCATTAATTTCTATATATTATCACCACCACAAAATAACACCACCACACCGATTTACCCTTGCTTTGGAATCACCATACTATTAATTCTCATTGGAATCGCCGTAATTAATTATTCGGATTTGGATGGAATATTTTGTTTATCCCAAGTAAATTACAACAATCCGAGAAACCTAGATGCTATTAATATGGGTAAGTTTGGAAAAAATTTATTCTCTCTGCCACCAAAAACCTACCGCCGAACGAGGGAGTATATTATCACCACCACCACCACCATCACCACCATCACAACCACCACCACCGCCCACCAACATCACCACCACCGCCAACCGTCACCACCACCGCCACCGCGGGTCACCGCAGCCACCGACCACAACCACGGACCACCGTTGATGACAACCACCACACACCGAGCAACACCATCATTATCACCGACCACCACCACCAACCAGCCGCTACCACCACAAACAATCAATTTGATTGATCAATGTTCAACAAATGAGAAAAAATGATGCAACCAAACTGAAATAAGAAAAAATGATGAAACCAAACTGAAAAAATGATGGAACCAAAATTGGTTTCACCAAAAATAGATGAAACCGAAATTGGTTTCATCATTTTTCCACATATTGTCATTTCACCAATAACCACCGCGACCAACACCACCGCCAACCACCGTGACCAACTACCACCACCACCGCGCCGCCACCATTATCACGGTCCGTCGCAACGCGTCATTGCACCACCACTACCAGCCACCTCCACCATCCAGCACCACCACCAGCACCACAACCGTCCACCGTCATCACCAACCACCAGCACCACTGCCGACCAGCACCACCAGCACCGCGCCATTTCACCACCACTACCAGCCACCGCCAACACATGCCGCACCGCCACCCGCACCACGACCGCCCACCACCATCACCGACTACCAGCACCGTTGCCGCCCACCACCACCGCCGAACGTCATCACCCATGTCGCCCATTGAAATCTGCCATCTGCGCCACCGTGGGCACCAAAGACTACATACCACCTCCATCTTCGACTACCAATGGCACCAGTACCACCACTACCATCATCTCCATAGCTAAAATAGGATGAAACCAGTTTTGGTTTCATCATAAGTACGATGAAACCATATTTGGTTTCTTCAGAATTCAACAACAAGAAAAATTACAAACCATGATTCCAGGCCGAGTTCCGTCTATTTCTGATCATCTCCTAGCCGATTCCAGGCCTTTCAAATCCTTCTTCACTGCACAGTCATCAACTCCACTCTGCCAATTCCATCTCTCAACTACAACGCACCCATGGCAGCAACAACCAACAATGCCTCGCTGCCATTTTCCTGTTCACTGAGGCACCAATTTCTGCAGCTTCTCTGCATCACTGTTACACTACCAAAAACATATGCATTTGAGCTGCAATCATCAACTCATTGTAATCACCACTGCTGCTGCGTGACCTCCCAGCTGTTGCAACCAGCTCTTATATAACTTGTAACACAACCGCAACCTGAACTTAGGCGTTCATTTAAGCAGCATCACACTTCACTGCAACACACAACCAATGCCTTCTCATTTTCTTCTCAGGCACTGCTCCGTTGCCACCGCAGTAACTCATTACCATGGCAGCATCAGTCGCTCCATCTCAGTTTAGTTCCTGCAAATCTGTAATTTCAGCTGCCACCAACCAAATTTGTCTCCATAAGCTAATTCATTCCATACCCAACTGCAGTTGTAGCTTTTGTAAGTTCAGCTTAACACCAGCTCACAGAACCATCTCTGGCAGAAACACAGATGTTGAGGTTACAAAGCCAACCACCAATAAGAGAAACAACACCATCTGAGTTGCAGCTCAGTTCAAAACCAAACATTCTCACCATTGCAGTTGCAACCCCTGCAACTCTTTACTTGGACAAACAGCAACCCCACCTGCGATGCAGCATCTTCAATTTATTGTAGAAATCAAAATCAACACATGCAATTGCTCTAAAGCTTCATTTCTGCACTGTTGAGCCAGGCACCAACAACAGCTAGCTCATACAGCTCCTTGAACCTTCTTAGCTTCACCATCAGCTGTAATTCTTCATTCCAGTTCAGTTTCACCAACAGAGCCTTCTTCATGTGAATCTCCACCTTCTATGTATTATCTTAATCTTCAATACTAACCCTAATTCTTCATCAACTTCACCAGCAAACTCATACCCATTCAGACACAAATTGAGAAACCCTAACTTCACCATCTCAACTTCAAGTTCTGGTCATTACCCATCTTCAATTCAACAATCAACAACTTGAATTTCAACTATGAGCTCATTTGAACTCAATTGCACTTGTTAAACGATCTGTTCATTATCACACATAACCCATCAACATCTTCCATGTACCAACAACAACATTTATGTAACCTCAATCGACAGCAGCAACTGATCTCAGCAAACCCATTCTTTCACAGACCTTGAATCTCAACATAAGTCCTCATCATCAATTCCATCTTCATCTTCCTCCCAATCTCAGTATATCTGAACCAAACCCAACTTTAACTACAGTCTCAGAACCAACAAACCCTAGTTTCATCTCATATCCAGCCATTCTTCTCTGAGTCTCACAACAACAGCCATTCTTAAGCCATTCTTTGCCATGTCCTCGATCCAGATTCAACTGCTGCTGCTGCTTCTGCTCGTTCTTCAATTTCAGAACAAATCGAAACCCTAACTGCAAAATCGTCACTTATACAGTAATAAAAACACAATTTACTCTTATTCTTCTGCTGGTGATGATGGTCGGAGGAGATCCTTTGTTGCTGCTGGTGATGATGGTGTTCGTGGAGATCCATTATTGTTGGTGTTCGTGGAGATAATGGTGGTGGGAGAAGGAGGCGAAATAAGAAGAAAAAAGAAGAATAAGAAAAGCTAAAAGGGTACGGTTGGGTTTTTTTAAAGTAAAAAAAAACTAAATTTGATCATTATTATTTGACCTGGGTTTTTTGTGCCACTTTTTAATGAAATTATTTTTATTTGTTAAAAATAATATGACTGGTTTTTTCTTATCACTAGTTTGTTCACCTAGGGGTTTTGTCACTAGTTTTGTAAAAATTATTTAAAATATGAAAAATAGATGGTACATTATTTATATAACCTTATTTTTGGCACCCAATAAATATAGAATCCACAATTGGGGGTATAAAATATAATTGGGGATATACGAAAAGGACAAAAACGAGATCCAAATATCAAATCAGGGTCACCCCTTATCTAAGTATTTTAGGTAATTCCTAATCTACCCCTAACTAATTAGGATTAGTGACTAATAATAATTAGTAAAATCTTAAGATTTTTGATAAATGATTAGTGAGTATATTTGAGTGAGGTGAGAGTATTAGGAGGGAAAAAATTTGAGAGAGAGGTTTTGGGTGAAAATGGTGGATGATAGCGAGGAAATAATTGCTGCTAAATCCTTAGCTCTACTACAACAAGGAGCATATCTTGAATCTTCATCCAATGACAACAGCTCACAATTGCAACTTTTTGTTGAGCCAACACCTTTGGATCATGATTTCTACGAGCATGGAGAGTTTCGTGAAGAACCAACCCAAGAGAGTAAACTAGCTCAACATATAAGCACTCCAAATACTCAGGTAAAGCTGCGAATAGGTTGAAAAATTGATTTTTTTTCTTTGAATCCACCATTGCTGCTGCTGTAAAATCTAGGTACCGGCATGGTCGTGGTATGAATACCATGCCGGAACCATCAATACCGGCGTGGTATTCATACTACGACCATGCCGGAACCTTGATATCCCCCATTTTGACACCAAAAACGGCATAGTTTGCAACCAAAAAACAATGTCGGTACAAAAGTTACTTTTTACCTACCACGGAATATGCTACCGGCATGGTTGAATTCTAAGGTGACCATGCCGGTACTGCATGAAAAACATACATGAAGGAGTGTCTTTTGAAGCTAAATACCGGCATGTAAAATTAATTAACTCCCACGCCGGAACTGTGTACCGGCGTGGAACCTTAGATAACTAGAATGCCGGAACCCTAACCGGCATTGTACAATTTTAACGTTTCCATGCCGGTACCTACAAAAAAAACATACATGAATGAGTGTTTTCCAAAGATACATACCGGCATGGTATATTAAGTATGGGCGACGCCGGAACGTTCTACCGGCGTTGTAACTTAGATTACGAGAATGTCGGCACCTGCATTTCCGGCGTTGCTTTCTTATATATTGCAATGCCGGAAACGTATCAAAGTTGGTCTTCAGTTTCGGTGCGGTTCGACTATGCCGGGACTGTTATCGAGCATGCCGGAACTGCCTACCGGCGTAGTATTACATTTTTCTTTTTTGGACCTAATTTATTTTATTTTATTTTCGTTCGATCCTTAGGTTGTGACATATATTGATCCAACAAATGCAAAACCGCTCGATCGGGATACGTCGGAATACTATAAAATGCCTCCGGTATGTTACCAAAGATTTCTTTTCACCTAGTATCTTGAATATAACCAATGGATTGCTTGTAATGAACCTTATAATCTCCCATTGTTGTCCTTATGTAGGGAATAAAAGATCCAAAGGAAGCAATTGCTTGGGATAAAGAGACCGCTCTTAAGAACATGTGTGTGTTGGTGAGGAATACCCAAGGTTCAAAAACCCGTTTTGGGATGGTTTGCGAGAGAAGTGGGCAATACAAAGAGAAGAATAGCCACAAGAGAAAGGATTATGTATATCCAAAGAAGACAAATAGGGTATACAAGACTCATACGAGGAAGGATAATTGCCCCTTTAAGCTTGTATTCCGTTTAAATGACAAGAACAATGATTGGGATTGTGAGGTTTCGTTCGGCCGTCATAACCACCGGGATCCGAAAGATTTTGTTGGTCACTCCCTAGTTGCGAAGCTAAAACCCCATGAGTTCGAGGATGTAAAGAGATTGACCAAAGCATTTATCAAACCGATACAAATTCTCAGAGGCTTCAAGGAAAAGGATCGGACGAACGTGTCTACTCTAAGTACAATTTATACCGCACAAGCAAGTATTAAGAGGGTGGAATGGGAAGCGAGGAGCGTTATGCAAGAATTTGAGAAGATAGTTTGGGATCAAAACTACACGCGTATCATTAAAAGAGAGCCGGACGGAAAGCCCCTTCAAATATTCATCCCGCATCCTTTGCTTTCACAATTGGCTCATACATGTTGTGGTGTTCTTATGATGGATTGCACCTACAAGACAAACAAATACAATATGCCGTTGTTCAACATCGTGGGGCAAACATCGGAAAAGGTAACATTCACATTGGATTGGTGTTTAATGAAAATGAGAGGGACTATAATTATCATTGGGCATTACGTCAATTAAAATTATTATTCCTGGAAAATCAACTTTAAGTCTTTCTTATGTCGATATGCATGTATTGATAAAAGAATGAATGAACTTTTGACATTACAAAAGTTTGAAGCCTATTATGTCATTATTGATGGAAGATAGGATGAACTTTTGTTTACGAGGATTATGTCTATTGTATGTCATTGTGCAAATAGTGATGGAAAATAGAATGAATCCTTGTCTATTCTGCAGTATTGATCTTTCATGATACATATTTTATGTATATAATGTGCGGCTCCGTAAGTTCTCTTATGTCTAGAAATTCCGATTAGATTAATCATGGGTTTTCTTGTGGTTAATTTAATTGAGTATTTTTGTGTTAGAGCATTGCTTGGTTGAACCCACCAAGCGCTGGTATGTCAAGTTTCGTTGTCATATTTTAGTGAATCAAAACTCATGTTAAGAGTCGCTTGATTATGTACTAGAGTCAACTTCGTATAGGTTAGCTTGTAAGTATTAGGATATGAGACATTACAAGTATTGCGAAGTCTTGAAGATGTGAAGAAGCAAGGAGCTACAACAACAACAATCATCCTTCCACTTGAGGTTTGTGATATTTGACTTGAACTGTTTCATTCCCTAACGTATCTTTCAAGTCGTGCATATTGAAAACATAACTGCGAAGCATATTTGAACTCTGGATAGACATGGTATTAAGGAATACAATACGAGGTTTATTGTTTAACCATTAAACTTTGTAGATAATACATCGCCATAGTCATTTGGATGCTATTATGATTATGTATGGATATGAGGTGAGGATTTCATCCCAGGGAACAATGTTTACATGTGTTCTTAGGAAGTAAGTTCATAAACTTGTTTGTGGACCGAAAAGGAAATTGCCATGTGTTATTGGTTTTGTTATTCATTGCATATCTTATGAACAACCAATATGTGTGATTGAGTATAACCCTCACAACTTGTTGTGTTCTTGGTAGAACTATTCACAAAGGCCTAACTTATGTATTGGTATAACTTTTATTAGTAAAACTGATCTTAAGTAATCACCTGTGGTATGATCGGGTTTGTGTGTCTGACCAAATTTGGGAAAGGGGAACCGATCCTAGTAAGAGGTGCAGTACATCACAAGGGGAACCGATCCATGTATGGGGTGCAGCAAGGTTTATAGCAGAAAGGGGAACCGATCCTATGGACATGTGCAACACATATAAGTTAGATACCATATATATGTAAGGGTGGGACTTGGTTTGGTTGGGCGGGTTAGAAGGCTTGGCCGAAGTAGACCCGAGCTAGAAATTCTGTGCCCAGATTGCCCATAGAACCCGTGGAACCCATTGAAGTACTGCCCAAATCCGCCCAAGTTATGTTCCTCGGGTTCCCCGGGTTCCTCGGGTTGGCCCAAGTTTTGCTAGATATACGATTTTGTTAATATGACAATAACAAATTTTAGTAATAATAAGATTCAATTGCTCCATTTATCTTAAATTTCCAAATAACTGAAGATTATTTACAATAATATAAAATTTTTTTCATATTGAATGATTAATGAGATAGATATAATTTATATTTTCATTATTAGATTTTAAGATAATATCTAAAATTACTCTAAATAAATAATAATACCAATTATAAAAATAGTTTTATATAACTATATCATAGTTCTTCGGGTTGGGCGGGTTGTTTGGGTTAAAAATAATTGTGCCCATGTTTGCCCAAATTTAACTCGGGTTTGTAAAATTTATGCCCAAACTTGCCCAAAGTTTTGAAATACGTTGCCCATGTCCGCCCAACGTTCGGGTTGGGCACGGGTTGGGTGGGTTAACCCAACCCAAGTCCCACCCCTATATATATGCGGGGAACCGATCCTAGTACCTAGTCAACCGAATTTTGGAAAGCTAGTGTGACTATGCACAATACTCACATGGAGGTAGAACCGAAACTTGTTTTGGTAGAACCGTTAAACCCATGATTGTGATTGAATGTTGGTTTGATCAATCACATAATTATTGAAATTCAGATGAACCAATTCTAAACTTGTTTGGAAGTGTGGCAAATCGGTTTCAAGGTTGTAAGTGTGAAAGAGAACTTACAAAGTAAAGATGTCGACAAACTTTGAACACGTGCTATTAATGTTTATTTCTTTAATTGTTCAAGGATATTCCTTAACGGCTAAGGGAAGAGAATCCCAGGATCGAAACATAAGTAAGTTAAGAATCTTTTAATTAAGGTTATTAATTTCATTTTGTAGGGAAATTACAGAATTAGTAATGTGCATTTATTAATTAGATTTTCCGAGAGATTTCGATCATTATTTTTGGACAGAGCATTTCCAGGAATTATGGAAACCGAATTTGTGCTTTATGAATATCTTGAGAATATTTTCGTTTTTGGAAATTCCTTGGTGTCCAAACTTCCTTGTCTATAAATACCGAAGTTTGTTTTTCTAGCAAACTAATCCTTCGTAACAACAAACTTCCTCTTTTGTTGTTGTTACTGGTGAAGCCGCCTATTTGGAGAGGAGAGTAACCTAATTAGGCGAAATATCTTACGGCCGCTCATTTAAAGTCTTCTTTGGGATTGAGAAGCTCTAGCGTGTACCGTTGGTGGGAAACTAGATAATTGCGATTTATCTTTTGTTTTCGATTGATTTGATTGACTAACGGTGGTTGAAATCTGATTGCACCTAGTTTGTTTATTCTTGAGAATCTTCTCTTCTGATATAAGATTCACTTAAACTAGTTCAGAGTTTCGACAGGATCTTTAGACTGTTGTTAGTTCTAAAGACGATCTTGTGATAATCCATTGTTAACGGACTCCGTTAAATGCGTGATTGATCACAAGAGATTCAAGTGATTGTGTGCAGGTTTTTATTGAAGATTTAAGAAGATTTGAAGACAAAGAAGATATTGAAGATCTGACTTGGGTTTTATAATCTTTGGTGTGCACAATACTTGTTTCGGTAAAAGATGATAGACACATTTTTGTGTCTAAGTTGTCCTTAATTTTCTGTATTGTTGGTACTCGATTTTTGTACTTATTATGGTATTTTATGTGTTTGTAGGAATTTTTGGCAAATAAACATTTTTGGAGAATTCGGCTCGAAAAGTTGATAAAAGCACCCCCCGGATGACACTTGCTAAACGGACCCCTACTTTGGATAAGGGGCACCTCAATTGATAAGGGACACTCACTTGATATTCGCACCCCAAGCAGCTGGTTAAGGGGCACCTCGTTCTTCATCGTTCAAAAATCTGTTTTGGCGGGAGAAATATATTGTCACCTGCGTAATTGCTGAATCGAGTTTGGGAATATTTTGTGGGGATTCTTTCATGGCTTTGGACTTGTATGGGCCTGTTAAGACAAAACAGGGCTGTTAACCCGGTTGGTTTGAAGAAAGAAGGAAGTTTCCTCGGTGTTTCAATGAAACAGGGAGACGTGAAATATTCACGGTGGTTTTTATTCCTTCACGAGTTTTTCTCTATGCTGTGTGTGTCTGGAGAAGATTTAAGTCACCTGGCAAGTAAGTTCACGATTTGGGAGCATGTTAACCAGCTACAAACACGTGAAGAAGTTAAACAGAGTAAGAAATCTCGGTTATTTCCATTTAGTAAAGAGAAGATATTCTCGCATTAAACCGAGATTATTTGGAGGCTGTCGAGTATAAATAGTCTGTTGAGGTAGCAGGGAAGGGATACAGAGAGTTTGGGAGAGTTTAGAGCATAACAGAGTGCGGATTGATCGAGTTGCAGAGACGAGTTTTCTGCTGCTGCTTGAAGAACATACGAAGAACATTAGACCCAAAAAGACAGTCGTTCATGCAACAGTGTTAATGACAAGTAGACGAGGGTCGCAGAGCTACAGTAACATCAGCATTGCATCTTTATCGTTCTTTGTGACAGTGTTTGCAACAATTATAAACGTTGCAAACACCCGATTTTCATCATTTTCTCCATTTCATCTTTGTAAACACCCTTTGAGCAATAATAATGATTTTTGAGCGTGTTTCCAACATGATGAGAGGCTAATTCTCCCACAACCAAGGCAATGAGGAAGCTATTTACGCATGAATAATTGGTAATTATTTTATTTTCTCTAATTTATAATTTATAAATCACTCAATCACTGCTTTTGCAGAGTTCTAAATTGTTTACATAATTTTCTTAATTAGTTGTGATTCAATTTGATAGGTTATACTTTGTTAAGTCAATTGATAATCTATGCTTAGGGAATACAATTAATATTTGAGAATTTGTATGATTATTTGTGAATTAAGAAAATAAGGGACTTAAAAGATAATTAGAGTTTTGGATTATTTACCATCATTCATTCATGTGTAATAGTGGAATCAGTGTCTTGGTTATTTCTAATATCTTGAAATTAAATTTTGAGTTAAGTTTTGTTTGTTTTTAAGTTTTATAAGTCTAAAATCTATTGCTTTCACAAGTCTCAACGAACCTATTATTTACTACAACTCAATTGAAAATCTCATCAATTTTTGGCGTCGCCGACGCGGACTTGTCTTTAGACTAGAGTTTTTAGTTTTTTTTTTCTTTTTTAGGTTTTTATTTGTTTTTGTTCTTCTTTACGTTTTTGGGATTTTGTCTTTTCCTTACAGAATTTGGAATTTGGAGCGAAAGAAAATTTTGCCAAAGCTTTTGGTGAATACTTAAAGACTTGGAGTAAAATGCAAAGCGAAAGGAGCGCAAGAAGAAGATTTTTTTTATTTAAAAAATGAAAAAAAAAGAAAAAAAAGAAGAGATATTTTTTTTTTTTTTTAGATTTTTATTTTTTTTTAGACTTTTCTTTTCCTTTGCACTTTATTTTTTTGGACTTTGGACTTTAAACTTTGGGACATTATTTTTAAACCCTACGGAAGGGTAGTTTAAATATAAACTGTGTGCAGAGAAGGACGGCGATTACGATATCGCCTCGGCCCCTTGGGTTCGTACATGACATAGAGTCGTGTCCCGAGTCGACTACAAAGGTTCATCCCCCGTCTGGAATGGGAGGTAAGTTTGTCGAAACACTCGTGAATCCCCTGTCAGCGAGTTACTGTATTCCTTCGTTTGCATATATGCTGAGGAATTGAAAACAGCTGCTTTAATTTCCTAGTAAAGGGCAAGGACTGGCCATACAAGATAATGGTTCGGATTTCATCACCGTTCTCTTCTTGCCCGCCTTAGGAAAACGATACTTAACGCGAACCTAAGCTTTAAAATTTGGAATAGAATGAGACCGATAGGGTAACGAGCTTAATAGGAAAGTCGTTCGAAAAATATTGGTTACTCTTTTAAGCATACTTCGAATTTCATGATGGTTTCTGTGAGTTGAATACGTGACTGCGCCGCCTTGTAATGTGGTGAGGCCTTGGGTATCAAAGCTCCATGCATCTTCCCTCGCCTCTATTCAACTTACTTCAACTCGGATTGATTCCAGAGAGGTTTGCTCAGATTGTAACGAGTTTCTTTTCGAAAGATTAGAAGCTGGTCTAGAAACAATCTAAGTGGAGCCATCATGCTTTTTGTTTGCTAGAAATCATTAGGTTTGCTGTGGTGGAGTCAGCCTTGTTTGTGTTTGCATAGAACTTCCTTTCCTTTTAGGATTTTTCTTTTTCTTTTGTTTTCTAGTGTATGCCCGAGGTTATTAGAGAGCGGGCTTGGAAAAGAGACAATCTAGGTCGATTGATTAGTGAAAAACCTAGTAATTCTTCTTGTGGAAGCGGGGAGCTCGAAGACTCTTCTTTTGAGAGCCCCGTTTTTGGAAACTTCAGTTTGAGAATCTGTCTCTTCGTGAGGAAAGTACCCCTAGTACTTCAGCTGTGCCAGCGATGGCAACTTTGAAAGATTACATGTTACCAACTAGGACCAACCGAGCTTCGTGCATTAAATTGCCAGCCAATACGGCTATTTTCGAGATAAAACCTAGTATTCTTCAGATGATCCCTATATTCTTAGGAAAAGATGATGAGAACCGTTATTTTCATATTAGGGACTTAGAGGAAATTTGTGGGATAATTAGAATAAACGACCTTACTGATGAAGTTTTGAAACTTAAGATGTTCCCCTTTTCCTTGAAAGATAAAGCCAAGACCTGGCTAAACAACCTACCATCTGAATCCATTGAAACATGGCAGGAACTTATTGCTGCTTTCTATATGAAATTCTACCCTAAGCATAAAACTGCAGTTTTGTTAGACGGAAAATTAGTTCCAGTGTGCAACAAGAGGGAGAGTCTCTTTATAGGTTTTTAGAGAGATTCAATGATCTCCTATCCCAGTGTCCTCACCATGGATTTGATAATATGAAACTTGTAGAGATTATTTATGATGGTTTAGACTATTTGACCAAAGCCATGGTCGAGTCTATGTGCGCTGGTGAGTTCACTAGTAAAAGTGTTGAGGATGCCTTTACCTTCTTAGGAGTTGTTGCTGACAAATCCCAACAGTGGGAGTCTTGTGTTGAACCCCCTAAGAGACTCTTGGTCAATAGAAGTAGCACCAATGTGGTAGATACAAGCTCTAGGTAGGATGCTAAGTTTGCTGCTTTGTCCAGAAGGTTAGAAGCTTTGGAATTGAATCAGTCTAAAAATAGGTCCCTTGTTGAACCTAATAGAACCTCTCAAGTCTCTAGTTGTGGAATAGAGCCCGATAACTCATTTTGGGAAGGTCAGGTTAGTGAAGAGCAAGCTCATGCTGTCTATAACAATGCTAGGTTTGAGAACCGTCAGAAGTTTGACCCATACTCAGAGACCTACAATCCTGGTTGGAGAAACCATCCTAATTTTTCTTGGTCTAAGGGCCAGAATCAAGGTCAGTCTAGTAATTATCAGCCACCCCCAGGTTTTGGTTATGCTAAGAACTCTTCAGGTCAACCCCAGTCTCAGAACCCTTCGGAAAAAGATCACAAGTTTAGAAGAGACTCTCGCCTCGTTTATTAAAAACTCTGAAAAGATCAACCAAATGGTTGCGCAAGGGATAGAAGAAAGTAAGAGTATAGGTTATGCTAACTCTCAGGCTATTTCTGAGTTGAAAACCCAGGTTAGTCAGATAAATGAGTCTTTGAGGGAAAAAGGTAAGTTTCCTAGTCAAACTCAGCCCAATCCTAGAGGAGTTCATCAAGTAGGTGAAGGACCATCCCATCATGTGAATGCTATTAAAACCCTTAGGAGTGGTAGAGTGATAGACAACAAGGTTGCCATGCCTAATAGTGAACATGATGTAGTTCACCCTTCCGAACCGGAAACCGAGGAGACTGATAGAGTGTCTAAAGAGACCAATGAGGGTCATATTGAGCCAGGCTTGTTCCCAGAGCCCCGTTATCCCAGCTGCTAGTTCCAACTAAGAGGGAGTCCAACTTTAATGATATATTGGAGGTTTTTAAGCAGTTAACTATCATCCTTCCATTATTAGATGCAATTAAGCAGATTCCCGCTTATGCCAAGTTTCTTAAGGATATGTGTACGCGAAAGCGAAAGCTTAGTGTCCAAAAGAAAGCCTTTCTAGCTAGTCACGTGAGTTCCATTATTCAGAATACCACTACTCCTAAGTATAAAGACCCAGGGTCCCCTACCATTTCTTGCACAATAGGTAAATACCGTGTTGAGAAAGCTTTGCTTGACTTAGGAGCCAGTGTGAACTTACTCCCATACCATGTGTACCTTAAGCTAGGACTTGGTGAGATGAAACCTACCCAGATGACACTCCAGTTAGCTGATAGGTCCGTTATAATTCCTCGTGGTGTAATCGAGGATGTTCTTATAGAAGTCGACAAGTTTATATATCCAGTGGATTTTGTTATCCTAGATACCCAACCTGTCCCTGACCCAGAGAACCAAATACCGGTGATTTTAGGTCGCCCGTTTTTAGCTACATCCAATGCGATCATTAACTGTCGAAATGGTATTATGAACTTGTCTTTTGGTAATATGATTATTGAGCTGAACATTTTTAATATTAGTAAGCTACCCTCTGAACTAGATGACTCGAACATACAAGAGGTGAACATGATAGGAACATTAGTCGAGGAGTCATTACCAAACACTTTATTAGAAGATCCATTATAGAAATGCCTAGCTCACTTTGGGATTGATTTTGATGATGATAATGTGATTAATGAGGTGAATGCTTTGTTAGATTCAACGCCTTTGTTAGACACTAGTAATGGATGGAAACCTAAGTTCGAACCACTACCAGTTTCTAAGTCTACCCTAGTTCCTTCGTTAGAAGAGCCTCCTAAGTTAGACCTTAAACAACTACCAGATACCTTGAAGTATGTGTTTTTAGGCCCATCTTAAACTTTACCTGTAATTGTAGCATCCGACCTAGATAGTGATCACGAAAGTAGGCTAGTAACCGTCCTTCAAAACAACAAGTAAGCTTTAGGGTGGACCATACAAGACATTAAGGGTATAAGTCCCACTGTTTGTATGCATCAGATCTATTTAGAGAGTGACACCAAACCTTCTAGGGAGATGCAACGTAGACTGAACCCAAATATGAAAGAAGTAGTTCGAACCGAGGTTCTTAAGTTGTTAGATGCATGCATTATCTACCCCATTTCAGACAGCAAGTGGGTCAGCCCCGTTCAGGTTATTCCCAAGAAATCCGGTATTCTTGTAGTCCAGAATGATAATAATGAGTTAATCCCAACTCGAGTGACCACGGGTTGGCGTGTTTGTATTGACTATAGGAAATTGAACAAGGTCACTAGGAAGGACCACTTTCCCCTTCCCTTCATCGACCAGATGCTAGAGAGATTAGCTGGACATAGTCATTACTTGCTTTTTAGATAGCTACTCTGGCTATAATCAGATCGTTATTGCCCCAGAAGACCAGGAGAAAACCACTTTTACCCATCCCTTTGGTACCTTTGCGTATAGACGCATGCCTTTCGGGCTATGTAACGCCCCTGCGACTTTTCAGCGTTGCATGATGAGCATATTTTCAGATATGGTAGAACGGTTCTTAGAGGTCTTTATGGATGATTTTTCAGTATTTGGATCATTTTTCGATGAGTGCTTGCATCATTTGTCATTAGTATTGACTAGGTGTAAGGAAAATAATCTAGTGCTTAATTGGGAGAAATGTAATTTCATGGTTCGATCAGGAATTATTTTAGGGCATATCGTATCTTCTAAGGGTATAAAGGTAGATAAAGCCAAAGTTGACCTTATCAAAACTTTACAGGTCCCAAAAAAATTTATAAGAGATATTAGGTCATTCTTAGGGCATGCAGGTTTTTATCGTCGATTAATTAAGGATTTTAGCTTGATTTCTAGACCTCTTTGCAATTTGCTTGCAAAAGATGTTAAGTTTGTCTTTGATGATGCTTGTTTAGAGGCTTTTGAGAAGCTTAAAACTTTACTTACTACCGCCCCCATAGTCCAGGCACCCAACTGGAACCTACCCTTTGAGATCATGTGCGATGCTTCAGATTATGCTATTGGTGATGTGCTAGGTCAGCGAGAAAACAAATTACTTCATGTGATTTACTACGCTAGCAAAACTCTGAATGATGCCCAATTGAACTATACCACTACGGAGAAGGAACTGTTAGCCATTGTGTTTTCCTTAGACAAGTTTAGACACTATCTCTTAGGTTCTAAGGTCATAATCTTCACCGATCATGCTGCTTTGAAGTATCTTATTTCCAAGAAGGATACTAAACCTAGATTGATTAGATGGATCCTCTTGTTACAGGAATTTTCCTTATACATTAGAGACAAAAAAAAGGTGCAGAAAATGTAGTAGAAGACCACTTGTCTAGGCTTGTTGTGGATACCCCTGATGATTCTCCTCCTGTTAGGGATAGTTTTCCAATTGAACAACTGTTCTTTGTTACCCAATTACCTTGGTATGCGAATATAGTGAACTATCTTGTTACTGGTCGAATGCCCCAACATTGGGGTAAACAAGATCATTCTAGGTTTTTATCCGAGGTTAAGCACTTCTTTTGGGATAATCCTTATTTGTTTAAGTATTGTCCAGACCATATTATTAGGAGATGTATACCTGAGAGTGACCAGTCCAGTATTATTTCCTTTTGTCATGATCATGCTTGTGGGGGTCACTTTAGTGCTAAGAAGATCATTGCTAAGATATTGCGGTGTGGATTCTATTGGCCTTCGTTGTTTAAAGACTCCCACGATTCTTGTGTTACTTGTGAACGTTGCAGAAATTAGGAACCATTTCTCGTAGGAACATGATGCCCTTGAACCCTATTTTAGTTGTTGAGGTCTTTGATGTGTGGGGTATTGACTTTATGGGCCCGTTTCCTAATTCTTTTGGTAACTTATACATCCTTGTCGCTGTAGACTATGTCTCTAAGTGGATTGAGGCGGTTGCGTGTAAGACCAATGACCATAGGGTTGTGATTGAGTTCTCGAAAAATAATATACTTACACGTTTTGGTACACCGCGAGCTATAATTAGTGATGGAGGGTCGCACTATTGTAATGGACCTTTTAGGCTTCTGATGAAGAAATATGGTATTACACATAAGGTAGCTACCCCGTATCATCTGCAGACTAGTGGTCAGGTAGAGGTTTCTAATAGGGAGATAAAACGAATATTAGAGAAAATAGTTAATCCTAATCAGAAAGACTGGTCGTCTAGGCTTACTGATGCCTTATGGGCTTACCGTACTGCGTTTAAGACCCTCATTGGAATGTCGCCTTATCGGATTGTGTATGGAAAGGCATGTCATTTACCTGTTGAGTTAGAACATAGAGCTTATTGGGCTGTTAAGCAGCTAAAATTTTCACTTGACAAGGCATGAGCCCATAGGAAACTCTAGTTTAATGAGTTGGAAGAGATTCGTATAGATGCTTACGATAGTGCTAAGGAGTATAAGAACAAAATGAAACATATGCATGATAGAAATATTTTAAGGAAATCATTTTCTCCAGGTCAAAAAGTTCTTCTGTATGATACCCGTTTGCATCTATTCCCTAGGAAGTTACGCTCTCGGTGGACCGGTCCTTTTGTGGTCTGTACTGTTTTTCCTCATGGAGCTGTTGAGATCGAGACACCAGATGGTAGTAGTTCTTCGAAGGTTAACGGTAAGAGATTGAAACCCTTTTTAGATTCCTTTCCTACAGGTGATGTTGAGGAGGTCCCTCTGGAGGACCCTGCTTACCCTTGATTGACCATCGAGGCGATTGTATGTTGTATATTAGTTTTTGATTTCTCTCTTCACCCAGGTACTATCTTTCCGACTTCTCTCTTTACTGATTCCTCATGTTACTTTTTGGTATTGCTCTTTCATTAGAAACATTTAGGACAATGTTATATTTAAGTTTGGGGGCGGGGAAGAAACTTTTTGTTAGCTTTTAGTTGCAATAAATAAACTCCAAAGCCTAGAAATTTATGGTTATTAAGGTTGGCACTAACCAATCTAAGTGGATGGGAACATCTTGGTTGTAGGAGTTGAGGAACCAATCTTATTAGATGGAAACATCTAAAGAGTCTATTCATAAAAGCACAGAGCTCAGGTGCTAGAATTAAAAAAAAACATGGTAGTTTCGCCATATCTTGTTGAATCCTTTTCACCTTCTGTTTTTATTTCTTTTAAGTGATTTGGTGGGCACACGATTCAAGTTGTTACCATTGTTAGGGTGAAATAGAGTGATTGGGATACCACCAAAAAAAAAAAAAAATTATCAGACCAACCGAAATAAATTCAATAAAGTCGACCACTGGTGCCCTTGTATATGCCAGTTGTGTTGACCTAGAGTTAGGATTATCACCCGCTGGTTCCGTTGTATATGCCAGCTGTGTTGATATTAGTCAGACCGGTATCTCAGTCCATTAGGATAGGTTCATCCTAGTAGTGGCCTTCAGACAGATATGGGAAACACCGTTCACCTTAGTCAAACCATCTACGTTTTTCTACATCCATCTTCTTAATCTTTCCATGTGATTGGTTGATTCTGGTTATGATGTCCAGAAACTATTTGAGTAGAGCTCTGTCACTTATATATGAATTTTAGTATGCTTGAGTGCAAACTCGTGTACAACAATTGGAATTTCGCATCAGGGTACTTCCTCCTACAGTCAATGATTGTATACCAACCAAGGAGATTCTTTAGTGCCTTTCAAGGTTCTGCGTAGATAGCTAGGGTCTGGAGTAAAGGTTTTGTGGGTACACCTCTGGTAAACCCTCCGGAGTCAACACTCCGCCGCTAGGGCTACCTAGCGGTTTAACGGCTTACTGCACGTGCTAAGTTTAGTCATTTTTATTTTTCTAGATTATATTTTCTCGAGGACTAGCAAATAATAAGTTTGGGGGTATTTGATAGACACATTTTTGTGTCTAAGTTGTCCTTAATTTTCTGTATTGTTGGTACTCGATTTTTGTACTTATTATGGTATTTTATGTGTTTGTAGGAATTTTTGGCAAATAAACATTTTTGGAGAATTCGGCTCGAAAAGTTGATAAAAGCACCATCGGATGACACTTGCTAAACAGACCCCTACTTTGGATAAGGGGCACCTCAATTGATAAGGGACACCTACTTGATATTCGCACCCCAAGCAGCTGGTTAAGGGGCACCTCGTTCTTCATCGTTCAAAAATCTGTTTTGGCGGGAGAAATATATTGTCACCTGCGTAATTGTTGAATCGAGTTTGGGAAGATTTTATGGGGATTCTTTCATGGCTTTGGACTTGTATGGGCCTGTTAAGACAAAACAGGGTTGTTAACCCGGTTGGTTTGAAGAAAGAAGGAAGTTTCCTCGGTGTTTCAATGAAACAGAGAGACGTGAAATATCCACGGTGGTTTTTATCCCTTCATGAGTTTTTCTCTATGATGTGTGTGTCTGGAGAAGGTTTAAGTCACCTGGCAAGTAAGTTCACGATTTGGGAGCGTGTTAACCAGCTACAAACACGTGAAGAAGTTAAACAGAGTAAGAAATCTCGGTTATTTTCGTTTAGTAAAGAGAAGATATTCTCGCATTAAACCGAGATTATTTGGAGGTTGTCGAGTATAAATAGTCTGTGGAGGTAGCAGGGAAGGGCTACAGAGAGTTTGGGAGAGTTAAGAGAATAACAAGGTGCGGATTGATCGAGTTGCAGAGACGAGTTTTCTGCTGTTGCTTGAAGAACATACGAAGAACATTAGACCCAAAAAGACAGTCGTTCATGCTACAGTGTTAACGACAAGTAGACGAGGGTCACAGAGCTACAGTAACAGCAGCAGTTCATCTTTATCGTTCTTTGTATCAGTGTTTGCAACAATTATAAACGTTGCAAACACCCGATTTTCATCATTTTCTCCATTTCATCTTTGTAAACACCCTTTGAGCAATAATAATGATTTTTGAGCGTGTTTCCAATATGATGAGAGGCTAATTCTCCCACAACCAAGGCAATGAGGAAGCTATTTACGCATGAATAATTGGTAATTATTTTATTTTCTCTAATTTATAATTTATAATTCACTCAATCACTGCTTTTGCAGAGTTCTAAATTGTTTACATAATTTTCTTAATTAGTTGTGATTCAATTTGATAGGTTATACTTCGTTAAGTCAATTGATATGTGAGAATTATGCTTAGGGAATACAATTAATATTTGAGAATTTTTATGATTATTTGTGAATTAAGAAAATAAGGGACTTAAAAGATAATTAGAGTTTTGGATTATTTACCATCATTCATTCATGTGTAATAGTGGAATCAGTGTCTTAGTTATTTCTAATATCTTGAAATTAATTTTGAGTTAAGTTTTGTTTGTTTTTAAGTTTTATAAGTCTAAAACCTATTGCTTTCACAAGTCTCAACGAACCTATTATTTACTACAACTCAATTGAAAATCTCATCCAAAGAGGATCCAATTGATAATCGGTTTATCCTTGTGGTAGATTGGATTGATTAATTGAGTAGATCGGCATCAACACAGTTCTTCGGATTAAAGGTGTTGTTGGCTTAATCTTAAATGATTACTTCGGTAATTGAATATAAGATAGATCTAAGAAACTGACGAAGGAGTTTATGTTAAGATAAACGGAAGAGCCTTTGTCCGACTCATATCACTTGGTTGAATAGAGTTGATACCAAACAGATTTGTTGTTCCTTTACTTTTTGGAATACGAACCAAAGGAATTGTTCCAAGTACGTGACTTATTCATAAGTCGGAGGCGTGGGAATACAGACGGAACTAGGTGAACTATAGGGTTAGTTACCATGTCTCAACTATACGAAGTTGGTGTAATTTTGTGTAGCGGCTTAATCCTGTGAGTATTCAATTCCGGACTAGGTCCCGGGGGTTTTCTGCATTTGCGGTTTCCTCGTTAACAAAATCTTGCTGTGTCATTTACTTTTATTTTCCGCATTATAATTGTTTTATTATAATTAAAGTAAATTACACAAACGTTAATTCCTATTTACTTGATAAGCAATCCTATTGTGTTTGGTTAGGTCCGAACCTTTGTATAAAGTAAACATACTTCGTTGTTGTATTGTCTCGATCTCGTATCCATAGAAGATCACACGAAGTGTGAACCAATTAGTTGTATTGTCTCGACTCAGTCCATAGACAATCACTTTCGGAGAAAGGACTTATAGGTAGGAAAAGTTTTAGCTTGAGGTATATTTGGGTACCCTCGCCTTTTCATTTTGGATTCAAATTCATATTCTCATGTGATTTCTTATGTCCAAAGAAATCCTTCTTTTCTTATGAAATTAAGGTCGCTCTTGTTGTTCTTTCGGGAATGACATATTATGGGGGAGAGTTCTTAATTGAACTTGTGCTTAATTGCCAAATTTTTGTGGGGAGTGCGGCTGTGGAATATTATAGGGGTTATCTTGCATCTTTATAAACTCCTTGCTGAAAGCATTTAGCTTCGGCTATATGATTGCATCTAAATAAGTTGATATGTGCTTTCTTTTGGTCATGAAATGTCTCTATGGAAATCCTTAGGATCCCGTTTTCGTACCTTTGCCAATTTTATTGACAAAAAGGGGGAGAATTAATGTGTAGTTCATACTACAAATACATATGGTTTTCGGATCATTATGTAAGGGGGAGAAGTTTCCATGTGAGATGGAGTATTGACTAGGGGGGGGGGGGGGTGATACATATCACCATAGTATTGTTGTCAAAGTTGTGATACAATTGAACTTTGATGCTGTGTAATAATTATTGAGAATTCTTGTTTTCTCATTGTTATGCCTACGGATTTACAACAACGATGATGCTAAACTTATAACAATTATTGAGAATTCTTGTTTTCAATAATTGTTATAGTTTTGTCACTAATATTGACAAAGGGTGAGATTGTTAGAGCACTACTCAGTCGAACTCGCATGCGTTGCTATCTCAAGCATGTTTGTGAATGTTAGTGATCAAAACTATAAGTCTTGATTTCTAGTCTACTATAGCTAAGTCTCGGACTAGGATAAAAAGTATAGTTGAGCTCAAGAACTCCATGGCGTTCATCATACAAGACGAAGAACTACTCAAGGAACTGGTGGAACTTCATCGACAAAAAGGTATGTGGAGACTTGAATTTATCTATCACTCAAAAGTCTATCTACTTTATCTCCTATCTTGGGACAAAGGTTGTTTTACTATATAGACTTTGATTATACACATTTTCTATTTCGAGCTGAGTTTATCTCGCTTATCTATTTCTCGAAATATGTGTTGGTAAGCTTTCGCTTTGGCCAAGTTCATCTTTACCTAGTGACGAAAGTCATATTATGTTTCAATTACTTGAAAATGGCTTTGACGAAAAAATAGTTTGTGAATAACAATTATATAACATCCTCTAAGAATGTTTCAATGATTCGAATGAGAGTTTAGAATATATAACAATTGTTGGATATAAGCATTGTGTGGTAACACATATATGTATAAGTCCTTATTCCTTGAACCAAAGTCCACGTACGTTGCTGCTCAGGAAAACCAAAACAGAGTCCGCGAACCCAGTCCGCGAACTGTCGGAGGTTCTCGTCCCGAGAAAATCTGCTGGAGTTTGTGAATTGTTTACAAACTTATTCCGGGTACTTAAGTCCGGGTACTTAGGTTGGTTATTTTCTAAAAACGATTATTCGTGAACTTATACTTATATTAACTAAGGAATGCAAGTTTGCAAACCGTGGCTATAAAGTTCATGAATCGATTCGAGTGAATCAAATCGTTTTTGCTTCGATTGTGTCTTGTATACTTCTATAAGATCTAAACAATTGAACAACTCTCTAATTATTTCATTTGAGTCATTTGAACTAGTTATGGTAAAGAAGAATATGGTTAATATGGAAGTGCTCATATGGCTAACCATTTGGTTAACTACTGTTGAACCAACTAGATGTACATGTTTGGGTACGGTTACACAAACCTAAAACGTGCATTTCATTTGTGTGTAACAAGTTAGGTTTTCGATCTAACGGTTGAAAGATATTAGCTTGAATCTAATTCGGTTTTCATTTAACGTGAATATTGAATGCTTTGTTACTAAGCTAACATTGATTGCAAACCCTGATTTGAAAGACTATATAAGGGAGAACTCTAGCAACTGGGAAACCTAATCCCCACACCTTCTGAGTGATACTAGTTGTAAAATCTAGAGTCGATTTCCTTTAACCTTAGGTTTCTACTGAGACCATGTAGGTTAACGACTTAAAGACTTCATTAGGATTGTGAAGCTAGACCGACACTACTTTCTCGTAGTTGTGTGATCCGATCTTGCTGTTTCTATCGTATTGCGTACAATCGTAACGATTAGCTTGAGATTGATATCTCCGATACGCAAGATATAAAAGTAATCACAAACATCTTCATCTCATCATTTGTGATTCCACAATATCTTCTTTCGCCGCGTCGATTAAGATTATTGTGAGGTGATTGATAATATTGAGTTGTTCTTCGGGAATATAAGTCTGGTTTGTCAATTGGTTCCTGTTCACCTTGATTTATCAAAAGACGGAACAAAAATCGTAGGTATTTATGTGGGAGATAGATTTATCTATTACCGTATACTTTTCTATGTGATACAGATTTGTTTATTAAATACTTCGACTTTGGGTCGTAGCAACTCTTAGTTGTGGGTGGGATCAGCTAAGGGAATCAAGTGCGTAGTATCCTGCTGGGATCATAGACGTAAGGAGCGCAACTGTACCTTAGATCAGTGTGAGATTGATTGGGGTTCAACTACAGTCCAGAACGAAGTTAGTTTGTAGTATACTAGTGTCTGTAGCGGCATAATACAGTGTGTGTTTAATCTGGAGTAGGTCCCGGGGTTTTTCTGCATTTGTGGTTTCCTCGTTAACAAAATTTCTGGTGTCTGTGTTATTTCTTTTCCGCATTATATTGTTATCTTTATAATTGAAATATCACAGGTTGTGCGTTTGAATCAATCAATTGGGAAATTCAACCTTTGGTTGTTGATTAAAATTGATTGATCCTTGAACATTGGTCTTTGGTACCGTTTAAGTGATTTCTCTTGTATTCAATTAGACTCGCTGATTTCTATTTGCTTGAGTAAGAATTGAATCGATAAAGAAAGATATAACTCTTTGATATACTTTGTTAAGATTGAGTCTAGTTGATTCTCTTGAAAGTATATTGGAGTTATTCCATACAGATTGCTAATCGAAATATTGGGTGTAGTTGTTAGACCCCCGCTTTTTCAGAATTAACCTTTTTCAACTCAGCTCTTACCACATCAAGAGACTTCATAGTATCAACAAGTTGTTGTTTTGCATCCTCAAAGTTTTTGAGAAAGTCAAGAACCACTTCAGCCGAAATCTCTTCAACGTCCTCAATATCCTGAGTAGGAATCAGGAGATTGAGGAAAAGATCCTTCAACTTCAACAAAGGTTCCCTTCTTTTCATCGAATTCGAAATATACCGCATTATCAACGAAATCTTCAAGTAAATCCCAAGAGCAATAAGAAGAAGCCATTGATTATAGGAAGCCTAGAGTGAGATAATTCAACTCAATAGGAAGGGTATATAAACGATTTCCGAAAGACTTAGGATTTACAAGATCGGTTTGTGAGGGAACCCTGAAACCGTACGTGTACCCGTAAGAAGAGGTCCACAAAACCCCAAACAAAAAGGTTATTTGTGAAGATAGATTATACAACACCTTGTTGCAAGAAAAAGTCCATGTATCTTGGCTCTTAAAAAACTAAGATTGAAAGCAAAGGACAAAAGTAAAACCAATAGACAATGAAAGATCAAATAGAAAAAAATACGCATGTAAAAGTGTTTGTAACTGACAATCCATCTAAGAACGATAAGAAATTAGCTAGATAATCAGAGACACTTTGCCAATAAGTATACCTAATCAATTCTCACTTAACTAGGATTTTTGTAAGTGAGATTTCAACCTTGTGATTAATTAACACAAGTATGAGCCTTTAGCTCATTAAATGAATACTATTTTCGGTTATCCTTCTTCCTTCGAGACTCTGGAGGAAAACCATTACGATGTGAAAAGTTGTCATAAACTTCACTGTTATCAAAATATGACTCATAGTATCGATTCTTACCTGAAGAATTTCGGCTAGAGGAAGTTGACAGCCTGTTGACGATCTCTTTATAACCTTCAATTAACTCCTTTAGGTTATTTCTTATATCATCATCTTTGCTATTTTCTCCTAATACCTTGTACACATCAACTGTATCATTGTCTCCCTTTTTGAAGAAGAAAATTTTCTGATCTTTTCTTAGTTGGTTTTTGTTAAGACGTCTGTTATGCTTCTGAGCATTTGAGGAACTCATCGAACTGACTTTCATGGTAGAATACACAGCGCGAGTACTGAAACCAATTGGTTTAGACGTACGGATGTCAGTTAAACCTTTGAGAATTAAGTCTAAGGTGTGTTGAAATCGGACAAAGGAATTGTTATTCAACTTAGAGTTTCTCTTTTGCATAATAGGCCCTTTTGAATCACAAAAGAGACATACTTTCTGATCAAAAGAGTGATTAGAAAGTTTCGTGTTAACATCATCGTTTTAAGATTTCTTCCTCCCATGTGGTGTGCAACATCCTTGATTAATGGAGTTTGCAGGCACATGTTTTTTAATAGGAAGGGATTCCGGTTTTACTTCTGAAACTGGAACTTTTTGTTTCAATAGTATTTGATGGTATAGAGGACTTTTTGAAACATCCTTGAATCGAGAGTTTGTTCAAGCGATGTTCAATTTCCAAAATATCCTTTCCAAGGAGTGCCTCAAATAGGATACGTGAAGACTGAACTTCAGTGTTTTTGGAATTGCAGTCTCTTACGACACCAAGAAGAACATTGACATGGTTTTTCAACCGATTAAATCTATCAGCTTGGATTCTAATAAGATTTAGAATCAGTTCACTCTCTTCAGCTGTTTCCCTTTCATTAATAGAGATAGACTCTTTTGAAGGGTAATCGGAATAACACATGTCCGTGTCTGTTTGTCTCGTCAGAACATTAGGTTTGTCTATATTTGAGATTGACAAATTTTTCTCTTTAATAGATACAGTCGAGACAGAATTTTTATTTCTGGTGATGCGTTTATCATAGATAGTACTCTTGTCCATAGAGTCAAATCGCTACAAACACAGACTTGTAAGGTCTTTAAACGTGTTTGCCTGCTCTGATACCAATTGAAAAAGTCGGGGTCTAACAGTCACACCCAATATTTCGCTTAGCAATCTGTATGGACTAACTCCAATATACTTTTAAGAGAATAAACTAGACAGTCAGACTCAATCTTCAAAAAAGTATATCAAAGAGTTATATCTCACTTTCTCGATTCAATACTTACTCAAGTAAATAAAAATCTGCGAGTGTAATTGAATACAAGAGAAATCACTTGAACGGTACCAAAGACCAATGTTCAGGGATCAATCAATTTCAATCAACAACCAAAGGTTGGATTTCCCAATTGATCGATTCAACACACAACCTGTGATATTTCAATTATATAACAAAATATAACGCGGAAAAGAAATAACACAGACACCAGAAGTTTTGTAAATGAGGAAACCGTAAATGTAGAAAAACCCCGGGACCTAGTCCAGATTGAACACACACTGTATTAAGCCGCTACAGACACTAGCCTACTAAAAACTAACTTCGTTATGGACTGTAGTTGAACCTCAATTAATCTCACACTGATCCAAGGTACAGCTGCGCTCCTTACGTCTCTGATCCAGCAGGATACTACGCACTTGATTCCCTTAGTTGATCTCACCCACAACTAAGAGTTGTTACGACCCAAATTCGAGGACTTTAATAAACAAATTTGTATCACACAGAAAAGTCTACGGTAATAGATAAATCTGTCTCCCATAGAAATACCTATGACTTTTTGCTTCGTCTTTTGATAAATCAAGGTGAACAGGAACCAATTGATATCCCGGATTTATATTCCCGAAGAACATCCTAGAATTATCAATAACCTCACAATAATCTTAATCGACTAGCGAAAGAAGATATTGCGGAGTCACAGACGATGAGATGAATATGTTTGTGACTTCTTTCAATCTTGCCTATGGGAAAAATCAATCTGAAGCAGATCTTATGATTGTACTTAGTACGATAGAAACAACAATATCAGATCACGTAACTACAAAGAAAATAGTTGGGTCTGGCTTCACAATCCTAATGAAGTCTTCAAGTCGTTAACCTACAGAGTCTCGAAACCTAAGGTTAAAGGAGAATCGACTCTAGATAATACAACTAGTATCATACAGAAGGTGTGGGGATTAGGTTTCCCAGTTGCTAGAGTTCTCCTTTATATAGTCTTTCAAATCAGGGTATACAATCTAAGTTACCTTGGTAACAAAGCATTCAATATTCACCATTAGATGAAAACCGGATTAGATTCAAGCTATTATCTTTCAACCATTAGATCGAAACATAGCTTGTTACACACAAATGAAATGCACGTTTATTTAGGTTTGTGTAACCGTACCCAAACATATACACTTAGTTGGTTCAACAGTAAATAACCAAATGGTTAGCCATATGAGCACTTTCATATCAACCATATTCTTCTTTACCACAACTAGTTCAAATGACTCAAATGAACTAGTTAGAGAGTTGTTCAATTTCTTAGATCTTATATAAGTATGCAATACACAATCGAAGCAAAAACGGTTTGATTCACTCGAATCGATTCATGAAATTTATAGCCACGGTTTGCAAACATGCATTCCTTAGTTTATATAAGTTTAAGTTCACGAATAATCGTTTTTAGAAAATAACCAACTTATGTACGCATACTGGTACACCGACTTAAGTACCCGGAATAAGTTTGTTTTCAGTTCACAAACTCCAACAGAAATTCACTGGATGTGAACTTCCGACAGTACGCGGACTTTAGTTCTGGTTTTCCTGAGCATCAAAGTACGCATACTTTGGTTCTAGGAATAAGGACTTACACACGTATGAGTTACCACACAATGTTTATATCCAACCATGGTTATATAATCTAAACTCTCATTTCAATCATTGAAACATTCTTAGAGGATTGTTATATAGTTGTTGTTCACAAACCATTTTTCGTCAAAGCAATTTTCAAGTAATTAAAACTTAACATGACTTTCATCACTAGTAAAGATGAACTTGGCCAAAGCGAAAGCTTACCAACACATATTTCGAGAAATAGATAAGCGAGATAAACTCGGCTCGAAATAGCAAATGTGTATAATCAAAGTATATATAGCAATACGACTTTTGTCTCAAGATAGGAGATAGAGTAGATAGTAAATTGAGTGATAGATAAGTTCAAGTATCCACATACCTTTTAGTCGATGAAGTTCCAACAGTTCCTTGAGTAGTTCTTCGTCTTTGTATAATGATCACCATGGAGTCTACACATTCTATCCTAGTCCGAGACTTAGCTATAAGTAGACTAGAAATCAAGACTTATAGTTTTGGCAACTAAACTTGACAACAAGCTTGAGATAGCAACGCTTGCGAGTTCGACCTATCAGTGCTTTAACAACAAGATACTCTATGTCCTATGCCACATTTATCTAAGAATGTAGACATATTTCTATATTCACTTCCCCAGTCAGATTGAATGAATTTGATCATTTTACTTAACAAGTTTTCAACATGTGATTTGAACTTAATAAAGGTATTAAGAACTTCTGATTTGTTAGATAGAGGATATATCCAAGTGAATCTACTATAAGAATCAATAAAGGAAACATAGTACTTATATCCATTGATTGAGCAAATGGGAGAAACCCATACATCTGTGTGAATTAAGTCTAATGGACCATACATATTATTAGTACTTGAGGAATAAGGTAAAGCATGACTCTTAGCTGTTTGACAAGCAGAACATTCTTTAGATGATAAATGCTTATCTATACTGCATCTACTGAAGAAAGAACATGCTTCAAGGTCTTGTAAGTAGGATGACCTAACTTATTGTGCTAACTTGTTGAAGTAGAAAGTAATGCTTGTTTCAATTGACCATATGTGAACTCCAAATAGTATAAGCCATCTTTAATAGGACCACTGAGAAGTACCTTGTGAGTAATCACATTCTTCACATAGAATATATCATGATGAAATTCAAAGAAGCAGTTATTTTCCTTGGTAAATTGATGCACAAAAATAAGATCTCTAGTAATAGATGGCACATGAAGCACATTTGAAAGAGTAAATGTGACATTATCATTATGAAAAGTAGAAGAACCAACGTGAGTAATGTGCAAACCTGAACCATTTCCAACTTTAACTTGATCATGTCCTTGATATTCAGAGTCAAGATTCATATAAGATAGATCAGGTGTAATGTGATGAGTGGCTCCCGAGTCAGGTACCCATGAAGAGTTGTTGGATGCACTGTGATCATTGTAAACTGCATAAGCCTCATGCTCTGGACACCAGAACTCCTCTGAATTATCTCCATAGTACTCATAGGTATTGTAAGCTTGATCCATTGGATTATCATGATATTTGTACTTGCATACTGGTGCCAAGTGACCATTCTTCTTACAAAGTTGACATGGAGGACCAGTATTGTTGTTGTATCTTCCAGATGAATTTGTTGGGAAAAATTTATTATGTCTTCCACCATAATCAAATCTTTGATTTCTACCTTCATTGTCAAATCTTCCTCCATTGTCAAATCTACCACCACGAAAACCTCCTTTGTTACCTCGATATCCATGAGATCGATTAAAGGAACCTCTATAAGAATTATTCCATGAATTTGAGTTTGGAGGTTGATAGTATGAGGAATTTGTATAATCTTGATAATAAGCAGTAGGTGGATGTGTGAAATTGGAGTAGTAAGGATAAAATGTGGAATAAGGATTCTGATAAGGGGATTGTTGAGTGGATACATTTGCAGATGCCGTTGTAAAATATAATTTGGATTCAGAACTCACACGAGCTTCTTCAGAAAGTAATAATCCTAGTAACTCATAGGAAGTGATAAGGTTTTCAGTTTTCAATTGTTGTGTAGTAATAGAGGTTTTGAAAGCATTGAATTCTGATGGTAAACCTTGAAGAATATGGAAAACTAGATCCTCATCGAAAATAGCTCTTCCAATTTGTGATAATTTATGCGAGGTAGAGCGTGCTTTGTTGAAGTAAACAAGCATAGAATCACTAGTTTTCTTGAGATGAACTAAATCAGTTTTCAGTTGCATCAATCTAGACTTTGTAGAATAATTGAAATTATGTTCTAAATGAGTCCATATTTCATGAGAAAAGGTGCAATCGATTACCTGTGAATGAGATTCTTCTGTACAAGCACTAAACAACCAGGATAAGATAACTTGATCTTGATTTACCCAGTATTTGTAGTCAGGTGATGCAGTTTTACAAGTGGTAAGAAAAAGATTCGTTATTCGGACTTTTGAAAAGATTTGGTTCTAGATTAATTAAGGAAAATATGCTAAATAAAAATAAACTAACTAACTTTTTGTTGATAAAAGAGATGGAGATCTAGGGTTAGGATTCTACTATTTTGATGTTGCGAATTCACTAATCATAACTTCTACACTATTTGAAGTTAGGATTCCACTATTTGATGTTGCAAATTATAACTTCTACACAATACTCCAAATTACTCAAGGAAGTTTTGAACTCAATCTCATGCCTTGGATGATAAAACATTACAAGCTCTATTTTTATGACTTTGTCATTAATCTTAGGCCTAATTCTCCTTCGCCTATAAAAAATCAATAGTCTAAAACTATTCGAAATAATTTAAATGAGGCATGCAAAGAAGAGAGAATTTTTAAGGAATTATTAGCACAAAATGGGAGTAAATATGATAAAGAAAATAATTATTTAAATAAACTCATCAAGAAAATAGCTTCCTCCCAACCCTAGAAAAGAAACTTAGCTACTCATGTGAAGAAAAATTGAGAAACTTTGATTATTCATTGTATTCAAAGAGATTATAAATAGCTTACAATGATTTACAGCCACTATGCAGTTGCAACAGTTCCACAACATAAGACCTATTGCAACGAAAAATTAAACGATATAACAATTCTGTAGTTACTAAACGACATCTTTTGCGACCGTTACAGATAGGCTATGTTTTTCGAGTTCTTCTTCACAGCAGCAGTAACAGAGTTTTTGCAAACTCTGATTTGGTTATTTTTAGATCTCTACTTTCTCGCAGACTCTCCGGAACCTTTCTGCACGTCCCAACAGGCCCTTATATACTCCTCAGGACCGCTGAATCTCCCAAATCTTCACGCAATAAATTTTTAACTCGGGATATTTTCTTTCCTTTCTCGGTAAAAACTTCTTTTTTTCCGGCTAACCATGGGTGTGATTTATCTCTAAATGCGTCTGCAGATTGTCTATCTTCCTTTTTTAACTCTTCCACGCATGAAACACTATCTCAAACTCTCCTAGCTCGTCTCACCCATACACAAACACAAGAAGACTCGTGTTTTACCTCTTACGTTGATACACGTCCCCTGTTTTTCTCCCATCGATTATCTGGCCCTGTTCAATCGATTCTGATGGACCTAATAACCATGTTTAGCACTAACAAACCCAGTCCAACATGATTCAGTGATTGAGTCTTCACCTAAACATCTCAAAAATCCCGAGAAAACCATCATTCCTTGTTTCGTTTGAATCTAATGATCTATCCAAATCCAGTCGAGACAAATGATCATACCAAGCCTGCTTAGCCCTAATAAGTTTATCCCAATAGAAAATTTCGATTGAATCTCTCCAAACCAGCGTAGAAATCGAACCCTAAATTCTGCTAGTGTAGAAAAATTTCCTCCAAAATACTTGATTCAAACTGTTGAAGAAGGTTGCCCCTTTTTCGAGGAGCTGGGGCGTCGATAGCAATTAGGGTACCCCTTAGTAATTTGGGCGCCCCTTATCCATTCCTGGGGTGCAAATGCCATTTTTTTAGCCGATTTTCTCAAAAATGTTTCTTTTCCAAAAACACCTACAAAGACATAAAACACCAAAATAAGTACAAAATTGAGCACTAACAATATATAAATATGAGACAAATTAGACACATAAATGTGTCTATCATCAGGATTGCGTATAAAATCATTATCCGGATCAGGATCTACAAAATTTGGAGCTGCAAGTAGAGCTGCACCAAAAGTAGATGTTTTACGAAAGTATTTCACATGATATTGAAAAGATCCATCAACGAATCTGAAGAGGTTGTAACTTCGAAGAAGAGGAACTATGGATGGGGTAAAAGGATTCGCTGGTTTTTAGGGAAGTGAAGGGATGAGAGTGGTGTCGAGACTCCTCAACCGATAAAACTGCTTAACCTCACACAGATACACTGCAAAGGGAGTGCTTAGATTCGAGAGATCAATCTGTAGCACTCCGGCCTAAACCAAGACAATGGCCGCTCCAGAGTCAATTCGGTCGCAAAGAGGGAGATGGGTTGATCTGTAGGAGGGAAGCTGAGAATTGTGTGGGATCATTGATGATCAAGGATTGTGGATGTGTTGAAGGTTTTTGCAATTTTTGGTGAACTGATAAGTTCGAATAAGTTCTGATAAATTGATGAATTCCTGAGAGTAGTTACTCGAGAAATTCTGTGTAGACAATTGCTAATAGCTAGTGATCATTCGTTGTCCTCAATCATGGATTCAGAGACTTATTTATATTGTGAGAGTTGTGAACACCTTGATCCCTGTAAGTGTGACGGTTTCATGAGTGGAAGAGTGGGCAAGTGGAAGATCGTGGTAAAGTCAGTTCCATGTCGTGTGGAGACTTAACGGATCGTGCACCCACTACTTTGCTAACTCCTTCAACCGTTTACACAACTTACGCACATTTCTCTTCATGGATGAAATCCACGTGCTGTAGGCCGCCGGACCAAACCCTAGTTGTTATCCCCCAATTTGACGTGATTGATGTCTCACGAATCGTGGAGTCTGCATGACAGACGTGTATTTAGTTTGTCAGTTGTTGACTGATCAAACAATGAGTCTAGGTTTTGTTTAATCGAGCATGTTTGACAAATGCTCAACGATTCATGAATGTTAATGTTGCTCGTCTGAGAAAATATTGTAAATTCGACCAGTTGTTGAATATTGATGAGTTACTGAATATATGTGGATTATTCGAGCAACTGAGCAAGTATTGCTTGATTCGACGAAATACTGATAAATTACTGAGTATTGATAGTTGGATCAATATTCGAGCAACTGAGCAAGTATTGCTCAATTCGACGAATTACGGAATATCGAGAATTTGACGAGCAATTGAGCAAGTATTGCTCAATTCGAAAAAATAATGAATGTTGATGATTTGACATACAATTGAGCAAGTATCGCTCAATTCGGCAAATTACTAAATGTTGATAATTTGTCGTGCAATTGAGCAAGTATTGCTCAATTCGACAAATTACTGATAAATTACCAAATATTGATAGTTGGATCAATATTTGAGCAACTGAGCAAGTATTGCTCGATTCGACGAAACAATTATTGGTGACGTGACCCAATAAAATATTAAAGTATTAGTAAGCTACCAAATATTATATGATTAATTCATATGTTGGTTGCTGAATCCATCATAAATTCATTAGTGTTTGAATCGTGCTCAGAGTGATGATTCGTGGAGCATTTATTCAAAACCCTAATTTCAGATCATAGTTGATGAATCGCTGAAAATAGGTCATGAGTGATAGAGGGACCGACCACATGGGATGATGGGCGTCCATGTGGTGCCCGGTGCTTGAGTGAGCATGCACCAGGGTTCTCAGTTTGAGGATTGATGAAAGAATGATGATTAAATGTTGGTTTCATCATTTACCAAATATTGTTGGGTTCAGCATTAGGTGATAAAACCTAGGTATGAAAGATGGGGACCGACCAAGAGAGCATGGGACTGGCTCTTGGTGGTCATGTGACCAGTTGTTGGCCGTTTGAGCAATCCCCAGGTTGGTTGGAGATAGTTTGGGCCCAATACGAGCAATTGAGCAAATTAGGTCAGAATTATGAAAACGTGTGGGACCGGCTTTGTGCAAGCCCTAAGGATGACTCTGGTCGGTCATGAAGGCATGCACGTGTTTCCGTGGTGCCCATGTCTCCGTACTGAGAGTTTCAGTATTTTCTGATGTGCGTTCGACCAATGTTGTGAATTTTCAGAAGAGTTTCATCTTGACTGAAAATTCTTTATTTTTGTTGGAATTAGCATGTATGCTCAATTGATCAATATTTTGTAAATATTAAAATAAGTGTATTTTAACATTTAAAATTGCCGTGAGAGGCTAGCCGGTCGTGTGACCTGTTGGCTTTTGGTTTTTCATGATTTGAGCAAAATTTGAGAAGTTATGACGAAATCATGATTTTTGCTCAAACCAAGGAGTTTCATGAATTTAGGAAAATAATAATTATAAAAGACTAGGGATTGCAAGGTGTGGGACCGGCCACGGCTAGGGCATGGCCGGCCGGCTATGTTTCCCGGTCCCGCACACCTTTCCCTATTTTATAATATTATTTTTCATGAATCCTTGAAGTTATGGAGAATCCTTGGAGTTATGGAGAATCCATGAGTTTTTGTTGAAACAAAGGAGTTTCATGAGATTAGGGAATAATAATTATAAAAGCTAAGGATTGTGAGGTGTGGGACCGACCACGACTCGGCATGGCCGGCTAGGCTAGGTTGCTGTGTCCCGCACACCTTTCCTTATTTTATAACATTATTTCATGAATCCATGAAGTTATGGAGGATTCATGAGTTTTTGCAAAAACAAGGAAAGTTGCTAAAACCAATGAGTTTTCATGAGTTCATGAGATAACAAAAAATAAGGAAAATAATGGAAGAGGCATGGACCGACCATGGCTAGGGCACGTCCGGCCGGCCGGTGGGCCCGGCCCTGGGCGCCTCTTATTATTTTATTAATATTTATTGTTTTCTCCTGTTTTGCGTAGGATTCCTCATTGTTTCATATTTTTTGTATGCTCGTTCATGTATCCGGGTGATCAGTCGTGCATCATTGTCAAATACACTTGCACCATTTTTGTGGGACTTACTCAGTGATGATCCAGATGCCAGGTTATTGAGTATTTATTACTAATTTATGAAATTAAGTGGAGAATAATTCATGAAACTGAGTAATAAAAATGAATAGTTATTTATTATTAATTCATAGGATCAGCTGTGGATTCGACTACGAATTCAGAATAATAAAGCAAGCATTACCATCCTATGGGATCGTGGATGCGACCATAAAATCTGAGTAATTAAAATTATCTATCACCATTTCATGAGATCAACTGTGGATTCGACCATGAAATCGGAATAATGAGATAATGTAGTAGTTTATTGCCATTCTATGAGATCAAGCCGTGGATTCGATCATGGAATCAGAGCAATTGTTATTGCCATTCCATGGGATCAGGACGTGGATTCGACCATGGAATATGAGCAATTGTTATTTCCATTCCATGGGATCAGGTCGTGGATTCGACCATGGAATAGAAGCAATTGTTATTGCCATTCCATGGGATCAGGCCGTGGATTCGACCATGGAATAGGAGCAATAATAGATTATTCTGGGAATTCAGTGGTGAATGTCGCGGCAGAATTAATCTATTGCAGAAAAGATATTAGTCAGTTAAAGCATCACATCTATTCTGAATGGTGCATAGTCAGGGAGTCACGGTGTTGTTTACGACCTGAAGGCGTTAGTGATCTCAATCTACGGAGAACCGCCTGAATCTATACACGGTCTCTCCACATAATCAGGGAACGGTGAGTGTCACCGACGTCCTGAAGGCGTCCGCCGCCCAACTATTCTTCTATGTGGAGGTGGGTCTCTCTCCTGCATTCAGGGAACAGTGAGTGTCACCGACGTCCTGAAGGCGTTAAGCTCAATATATGGAGAACCGCCCAAATACGTTATTCTACATAGAGGTCACGACAAAATGCCAGGGATCGAACGCTCAGCTAGTGGAGATTTTTCGAAAACATATTTATCATGGCTTCATAAAATATCAATCGTTGCATGCCTGAAAGCCGTGTCAAAAACATGCCTCATGATTTTACGGTTTTAACCTTTGTTGAAAATCCACCATCTACATTAATTCCCCTGCTTAGTGAGGAACAGACATGTTCCGCAGTAAGCATTAAATGGTGATTTTCAGTCGACGAGATCAGTGGTCGAGCTCAGTCTACAAAGGTAGTTTCATAATCCTCGATTTACCCCAATGATGTCATGTACGAGCAAATGCACATATGAGGACCCTGATAGAAAGATAGAGTGTCACCTCATATACGCGGAGAGATAAGGTACTGCTGATTTGAGCGTTCAGAAGCCTAGTTATGGTCGGTTTAGGATTCATGGGACCAAGTCTAAAAAAGGAAACCCATGTTTTATTAGGTTTTGGAAATAAATTTGATATAAAAGGGAAGAAGCCCTAAAATTCTTTTTGTGTTTTGATTGACCGACCACTCTTCTCCTTTCCATCACTTCACGAGCAGCAGCAGGAAAATTCGCCGGAACCAGCACCGTCGCCCGTCCGACCACCGGCCGGCCAAATTTCGGCCGACGCCGACAGGTAAGTCCGTCCGTCCGTCCGTTCTTTTTTTTTTTGGTTGTATGTTTCGTGATTGATGAGTTGTTCACAAAACCAAAAATCCCATGGTTGCATGCATGCGTAGGATTTATGAAGGATTTTCAGAAAACGTATATATATGCCCGTTTGTTCGTTAGTTGAAGGAACAAGCAAAAATCCCTAACATGGAAGAGATTCATAAACTTTGAATAAACATGGTCTAGTTGCAGTAGCAAAAGTTTTGTTTATTAGGTTTCATGAAAACCCAAGTTTGTTTTCGAAGCATGAATTTTGCAAATACTTTTAAGAACGTAGGTTTGTTTGTAAAAGTAATAAATAATAATCCTTAGGGTTAAAGGAATTTTGAAAAGACCTGGAGTTCATGATGAAAATTTGTTTACTTAACTTTCAAAATTTTGTTTGAAATATGTAGACTTTTACAAAAATAGAAAAGACCCTCGTTTCGTAGACGAATGCTCTGTTGAGCAAAAAGTTTTTTTTTTTTTTATATTTACGTGAGTCATTAACTCACGACTTTTTTTTTAAAAGGTACGTGATTTATTCACGTTTTATTAAATATAAATCAAGTTTTGATTTATGAAAAATTGTTGAAAGCAAACAATTTATGAGTTGATGAATTCGTAGTGTATGTATGAGTTTAGTGATTTTATAGTGTATGTACACGTAAAAATCAACGAATATTCACATGGAAAGTTATGTAAATTATTCATAGTTTCTTGAGAAGTCAGTGTTGACTCTTGAATAATATGTTTTTGCTCGGATTTGCAGGTTTGAAAGAACGAACAAGTTTTGAGGTTTTACGTTATTATCACTAAGTTCGTGAAACCGTAAATAAGCAAGAGTTGAGAGTTACCATTTTGTAGACGTTGATGTGAGCATCCTAATTATTTTTGTTGTGCTTTAATTCCACTGCTTTGATGAAATCTACATCTACGGATGATATACTGAAGTAGGAATGTTGTATGGACGTCACATAAACTTTGCAAGAATGACTGGTTCCCATAATGATACTTCCAAAGATGATATCTCTACAGATGCAGCTTCAAGAAATGGTGCTTCTGGGACCTCTGAGTGATGGTGAGAGATCCTTCATACTGAGTTGTACTCCTGATTACTTAGTATCAGTAATGCACGTGAAGTCTCTGATGGAGGAATATAACATCGATAAAGCAGCTCAACAAATGGGCCCTTGTTCGATTGATGTGGATTACTCAGAAATAGCAGTAAGTCTTCGGAGTGGAGAATCCAGAAATAAGGATCATAGAATGATATCGAATAATGTAAAGTCCCCGACTGTCTCTTTGGTGAGTTGTTAACGCTCCTTATATCATGAATTTTTCTTGTCCGTGCAATTAGGATCATGAAACCAATGTTTGTTACTTCGTTTCAGAACTTTCCTCCATCGAGCCTTGACGGTCTTCAATTCATTGCTGTTGAACAAACAATTTCTGAATCGAGCGTCAAAGAAGAATTCGATGTAAGTACCTATTCGTATAATCGTTCATTACACTCCTTGAATGAAATACCACTAATTGTTATTGGTGTATTCAGGAGGAGATTTCCATGGAACAAGGGAGTACTGATGATTCTCATTCGTCTTCGGGGGATGGTGAAGAAGAAAACCCCAGATTTCGAAACCGAGTGAAAGCAATGATGTTTCCAATGGTGATGTTGGCAATTCCGGCCCCTTGAGCACTTTAGGGACTACTCCAGTAATTACCCATTGTATATTTTCTTCATAGAAGTATGAAATTGCTGATTTGTTGATGAATGAATGAAGATTCTCATGAATAAGTGAAAAGCCTTACCGAAATACGTCACCAAAAAATTTAGAACTCAGCCTTTTAGCAAAAACGCCGTAAAATCTTCATCCGATATCAGTTGTTCGCGATCTACCCATGTATCCTTATGCCCACGAAATTTACAAGCTTTTTCAAAGTAGAGTTTTAAGTTTTGAGCACGTGTAGGGGTCGAAATCGACGAAACAGTAAACTTCCAAGAGACCTTCAGAAAATTTTCAGATGGCATGTGGTCCAATGTTTTGGCCACAACTCTTTGCTCGTTTCTCCAATTATTTTGAATTTTGGATATGTTGTAGAGGACATCCGTATGAAGAGAATGGTATATGACCCATCCCTGGATTCTTCACCAACTTCGCCCAGCTCGCTGCTTTGTACGGGACAGTGTAAAATTGTATCCGATGAGCTCGTTGTAAAACACCCCTGTTGTGTCATTGGACCATTCGCTTGTGTTTTGAAGGGTTGGTGATGGATTTCAATGCCATTGATTCATTTGATATCAGGAACCTTGATTGATACATGAGCATGGTGCTTGCAGCCATCTTGTTTCTGTCAGTCATAGAAACATCACTTCTGAAAACCCTGGTCACGGGACCATAACTGAGGTTGCTCTCAACATGGGTGGTGTAATGACCATGGTTTCATGTCCCGATGGTAGCATTCCCTTTATGATGGGAGTATGGTGCCACGGGTCTTGGACTGTGAAACTGATCGTCATGATCAGTGGACTGTCAGTCCCCAGTTTGTTAAATCTCTCCTTTTGTTTTCTCTTCTTCTGGCAAAACTTGGATAGAAGACCCAGGTAGAAAAATTGATGTAAAGACCTAGGTGGTCGAAGTTGGAGGTACCTTGATGAAGTACTTAGTGGAAAGACCCGGTGGACACTCATCAACTGTGGAAGTTATGAATCCCGTCTAAGAATTGTTGTTTGCATGTTGTACGCTTTGGAAGCTGTAGGAACCTCATACGACGTCGGAATTCGATGCTTGACCCAAACTTTTGAAGCTAAGAGACTGAGTTATCACATGAGAAAAGACACTCAATTTGGGGTTGTAGAGGTCAGCCAACGAAGCATGCACATTTGTAATTTGTAATCCCGTATAAACTTTTCAGATTTCGTAGACCTGACGGTAAAGGCCGTATCTTTCAGCTCGTATGTCCGATTGATGTGACCTTTTGGTATGTTGTAGCAGAGACATAGACGAACATCTTTTGTAAGGAAGCATTGTCCCATTCCTCACCCATTGGTACGTTTTTGTAAACACATGGCCTGAAGTGTGCTGTATCTCATTTGCAGAGGTGATGAGAACATCTTGTAGAAGTATTTGGCTTGTGCCCACCAGTCGTGCAAGCTTTGGGAAGACTTTCATGTGAACATATTTTCATGTCTACACATCTTGACACAAATCATTAATGCTTGGAGAAGTCCGCTTCATCGAGCAATGCTTCAGAGAATGGTTAGTTGATGAAGACCGATGTTGCACCCGAGACTTTCATTATTGATCTTTGAGATCACGATTGAATTCTCTCCAGAAATTCTTGTTGATGCTGAGACCATGAATATATTTCCTCCACATATCCTTTATGATGCCGATACTGGGTGGAGTTCCTCCACTCTGTGAACCTTCACGTTCACGAACTAGTTGTTGGGTTGAGCATCCCTAAGATGTAGGTGTACTGGGAGTACAACCCGAATTATCCTGATCAGTATGACTTTACCGTGAACTGGCTTCATCAATGAGTCGACGTTGTTGCGGCATATTGCATCAGCAGTCTCCATTTTGGGTGTGATCGATGAAGAGAGAAGTTCCTTAGTTGTGCAAAGTTCGTGATGTAGAGAGATTCCGTTGATAAAGTTTTCATGGAATCGCATCAGGTTGTAATGACTTGCTATGTCTTGAATCTTGTCCAATAAGATCAAGTCCCTAGTGCATGTTGAAGGAATTCGTGCCATCGATGGATGAATGATGTTGCATCTGCTTCAGAAGTCTTGTCATAGAGATAGTGAAGACTCAGCGATTGTAGTTCAGTTTCACTTTGATTGTGTCGGTGGTGAATCAGTGTGTCATCGTCGAGATGTTTGTGCTGAAGCCAGAGGCGCCATTATGGAAGGTGTACTCTTTGATTGGGAGTACAATTTGAAGACTTCTTAGATTCTTGAGTGTTGAAGCGTCGTATCATTTAAGCTTTGAATATCTTAGGATTGATCGTCTCGGCCCCGAGTATCTTCTGTTAATTCAAGATCCCTTTCGTTGCGGTAGTGGGGATTCAACACTTGTGCATACATAAAAGCTTCATGATTTGGTGGAACACATGGACACTCTTGCGAGGCTATGGAGAAACTCCCTAAGTATTATTTGCTATGCTTGGACATTATCTCGGTAGTGAATGTCTCAGTGCTCGATTCGGAGAAATGTCAGATTCAACCACTTGGTAAATACTAATACGGTGAAGCTACCATTCATAACGTCTTGCAGAGTTGCTAGCAGAATTGAGTCCCTATGCTAGGATAGCATGTGAGGAAATAAATGACATAGACATGAAATAAATGAGACTTGCCCGAGTGTGGAACCTCTTGATGAATGTCTATGCATCTTTTGCAGGTTCTTGCTTCAACCTTGTCAAAGTTCGAGATTCCTCCAAGTGCTCTAGTGATGGAACATCCGCCAAATCTTCTGGATTAAAACTTTCTTTGTTGGAGAGATGTGCAACCAAAGGTGCTTTGTCAGTACCCATATTTTCAGCGTGGATCCACGCTCGTCTGAAGAACATATCATATCCTGGATCTTCCTGATTATGTGAAACTTGGTTTCTGTCCAGGTTGAACTTATTATGTTCACCTTGAGAGTGATGTAGCCATAAGTATTTCCGAGCGTTCCTTCAAGGTATCTGATTGAGATAGGATCACGAGTATCTTCTTGCCTGCGGATCTGAGGGTTTTCAGTGGAATGTTGTTGATGGCGGTTTCAGCATCGATCAACATTCTTCCAAAATCATTTCCTCTAAGATGGACAGTGGTAAGAAGTCCCCAGTCGTGCATCTCCTTGTCTGTGGATGGACAGGCGTCTGACACAGCGTAATTCGATATTGTGAACATGTCTTGCCTTTGTGTCTTAGACAGAGATAGAGCAATTTCACAGATATGCTCGATCAACGATTGAACTGCTTCTTTGACTGGTTGTTCAGAGAGTTTAAAGGTTCCGACTGGGAGAGGATTCTTTTGTACTCCTTCAGTCCCCAGTTGAATCTATTATGGATCAACCTTCTCTTTGAAGATATGCTTCAAATATTGTAATTACTTGTTGGATGATCGATGAACCTATGAAGGAGACAGTACCTGGGATTCTCAATTTCTTCTTCAGCTGGCTCTCTCCTGATGAACGACAATTTGATTGCACCATCTTGAACCAGACTTCCAGTAACTCGATCACTCCTTCATGAGAAGAGAGAAGTTTGAGTATGTCTGATCATTTCCCCGTTCGTTGATGCCTGGTCGAGGTTTGTGCATTTCAGGATTGGTTATCTTTTCTTCGCGCCTTCATAGGATCCTGGGATGTTTGGAGAAGCGCTCTGATGTCGTGTATCGACTTTCCTTTCATTCCTTCCGGAAACAACATTTTTTGAAGGCTGGAGATTGTACTGATTGTTGACTAGGCGTCGGCTGCTAAAAGGTTCCTCCACCTTGCAGACGTTGCTCTTTACAGTAAAACAGGTGCAATAGTCGTTGATCGTTTGGCTGCTTCATGAAGCTCTGAGAAAGTATGGAACCGGAGATTTTCCAGCAAGGCTCTGTAGACTGGGATCATTCCGTTGATGCACAAGTCCACCAGTTGTTGTTCAGTGACATTCGGGTCATGTTCCAAATCTTGGACTCTGAACCTCTTCATATAATCGTTTGGATGTTCATTGCTCTTCTGAGACATTCTTCTTAAGTCGGAGAGAGTAATATGCTCTGAGACGAAGAAGTATTTCCTGTAGAAGGCATTAACCATTTCTCTCCAACTAGCGATGCTCCAAGGTGCAATGTTGTTTTACCAAGTATATGCTCGGCCTGTCAGAGATTTCGATAATTCTTTTAGACGGACGACATGATTTTGTTCGTGCTCTCCTAGTGTCTCCAGGAATCGAGAGATGTGTTCTCAAGCGTTTCCTTTCCATTGTACAGTGTGAATATTGGGGAGGTGCAGCCTTTCGGAAGAGGAATTCTTTGTGTAGAAGCAGGATACAAAGGTTGATGACGATGAACAGATGATGCTTTGTCTTTTCCTCGATCCTCCATGAAGCGTTCCATGTCCTCACGAGTGATGAAGCATGTAGGTTCCTTTTTTGGTGGATTATCTGCAGCTTTGTGCACCTCATCATCATCTACTACATGGATCGGAGTTACTTCAGGATCAGCAGCCGAAGATGTTTCTTTGGCTTTTCCTTTCTTCTGAGATTTCTCTGACATCTTGTCAGTGAGAGTTTTGAGATAATTGCACAACTCTTTCCATGAGTTAGCCATGTCAATCTGATTCTTGGCAAGAGTTTCTTGCACCTTCATGAGATCACCTATGGTAGGTGGGTTTTCTGTAATTTCTTCGGAAGACCTACTAATAGAGGATTGTCTCCAATGTTGGTTTGCGGAGGAGTGGTATCACCAGCACCGATGTTGGAAGCAGGAGTAGTTTCTGGAGTACCACCATTGTTGCTAGTGCTAGCATTGTTTGTGTTGGGATTAGTGACTAAACCTGACCTAAGATCAACCATTTTGTGAGAGTTTGATATTGCAACCGAGAGATTAATCTCCCATTGTGGTCGCCAATCTGTGGATGGGGAAAAACGATTCGCTGATTTTTAGGGAAGTGAACGGACGAGCGTGGTGTCGAGACTCCTCAACCGAGAAAACTGCTTAACCTCACACAGATGCACTGCAAAGGGACTGCTTAGATTCGAGAGATCAATCTGTAGGACTCCGGCATAAACCAAGACAATGGCCGTTCCAGAGTCAATTTGGCCGCAAAGAGGGAGATGGGTTGATCTGTAGGAGGGAAGATGAGAATTGTGTGGGATTAGTGATGATCAAGGATTGTGGATGTGTTGAAGGTTTTTGCAATTTTTTGGTGAACTGATGAGTTCGAATAAGTTCTGATAGATTGATGAATTCCTGAGAGTAGTTACTCGAGAAAATCTGTAGACAATTGCTGATAGCTAGTGATCATTCGTTGTCCTCAATCATGGATTCAAAGACTTATTTATATTGTCAGAGTTGTGAACACCTTGATCCCTGTAAGTGTGACGGTTTTATGAGTGGAAGAGTGGGCAAGTGGAAGATCGTGGTAAAGTCAGTTCCATGTTGTGTGGAGACCTGACGGATCTTGCACCCACTACTTTGCTAACTCCTTCAACCGTTTACACAACTTACACACATTTCTCATCGTGGATGAAATCCACGTGCTGTAGGCCGCCAGACCAAAACCCTAGTTGTTATCCCCCCGTTTGACGCGATTGATGTCTCATGAACTCGGAGTCTCGCATGATGACGTGTATTTAGTTTGTCAGTTGTTGACTGATTAAACAATGAGTCTAGGTTTTGTAGAATCGAGCATGTTTGACAAATGCTCAACGATTCATGAATGTTAATGTTGCTCGTCTGAGCAAATATTATAAATTCGACGAGTTGTTTAATATTGATGATTTACTGAATATATGTGGATTATTCGAGCAACTGAGCAAGTATAGCTCGATTCGACGAAATACTGATAAATTACTGAGTATTGATAGTTGGATCAATATTCGAGCAACTGAGCAAATATTGCTCAATTCGACGAATTACTGAATATCGAGAAATTGACGAGCAATTCGAAAAAATAATGAATGTTGATGATTTGACGTACAATTGAGAAAGTATCGCTCAATTCGGCAAATTACTGAATGTTGATAATTTGTCGTGCAATGTATTGCTCAATTCGAAAAATTACTGATAAATTACCAAATATTGATAGCTGGATCAATATTTGAGCAACTGAGCAAGTATTGCTCGATTCGACGAAATATTTATTGGTGACGTGACCCAATAAAATATTAAAACATTAGTAAGCTACCAAATATTATATGATTAATTCAGATGTTGGTTGCTGAATCCATCATAAATTCATTAGTGTTTGAATCGTGCTCAGAGTGATGATTGGTGGAGCATTTATTCAAAACCCTAATTTCATATCATAGTTGATGAATCGCTGAAAATAGGTCATGAGTGATAGAGGGACCGACCACATGGGATGATGGGTGTCCATGTGGTGCCCGGTGCTCGAGTGAGCATGCACCAGGGTTCTCAGTTTGAGGATTGGTGAAAGAATGATGATTAAATGTTGGTTTCATCATTTACTGAAATATTGATGGGTTCAGCATTAGGTGGTAAAACCTAGGTATGAAAGATGTGGACCGACCAAGAGAGCATGGGACCGGCCCTTGGTGGTCACTTGACCAGTTGTTGGCCGTTTGAGCAATCCCTAGTGATAATCAACGGCAGGTGATCCGAAAACGCTCGGCACGTTACCTCAGTCTTCTCGAACATTAATAATTTCGGTCTTGCTATAAATAAAATTCCACCTTTGCGAAGTTCCTTAGAAACCACAACCCTATCTATTCTAGTTTTTAAGACATTCTTATTCGTCTGTGGAAAATCTATCCTCGTAAAATCTTTTGAAGGAAGATCGTATAGTCCAGCTCCGTCAATAAAATTAGCAAATACACCGGCATTCTCTTTGTCTACTGGATTTCCGTCATCTCTGTCGGCATCAGTAAGACAACAATTGAAGTCTCCCAATAAAATTATCTTCTTACAGTTTATTCTGACGCTTTTTACATGGTCCGTCAATGCATCAAAGAAAGCATATTTTATGCGATGAGTCGTACTCACTGGACCATAGATATTAATAATGAACGCGCAATTGGGGGATAAAAAAACTAATTGGGGGATGATATGAATTACTAACCCCATCCAATAATATCCGTTAAGGGGTGTTTTTTGGGGGCGGAAATACTAAAATACCCTTCTATCTAAATTAAAATTTAAAACTAAAAATCAAAATCAAAATCAAACCCTAACAAGTTCTTAAAGATAGGTTAAATTGAATTGTTCTTGAAGAAGAAGAAGAAGAAGAAGAAGAAAAAGAAGAAAAAGAAGAAGAAGAAATGGCTTTATTAAAAAGGTACATGATACCTAATCATATTTAAAGTGTTGTTGTTGTTTTATACCTTCGTTTGGGTTAGAATCATAAACTTTCAATCCACTCCCGGCTTGTGTTTATGATGAATACCCTACTATTTTCTTGTTCCGGCGTAGTTTTTAGGATGAATAACATGCCGGTACTAGTGCCGACATGGTTTTTTATGATGAATACCATGCCGGTACTAGTTACGGCATGGTTTTTTAGGATGAATACCATGCCGGTACTAGTTCCGGCATGGTTTTTAAAGATGAATACCATGCCGGTACTTGCTATTTCAGACAAGTTTTCTGTATGTTTTTGTCCTTAAACCGGCACGGTACACTTGGGAATCAACCATGCCGGGCACTACTACCGGCATGCTCGATAATGAACTTTCTATGCCGGTAGTGTACTTCCAATTTTCAAAATTGGGGGATATTGTATCCTGGTGAAAGTATGAATACCATGCTTGTTTATCCCTTTGCCAGGCATGATATTCATACTTTTACCATGCCAAACCGAGTTTTTCAGTAGCAACAATGGCGAATTCAATGAAAAAAAAATCAAATTTCAATACATTAATACCTATATATGAGTAATTGGAGCACTTATATGTTCAGCTAGTTTACTTTCCTGTGTTGGTTCTTCACTTAAACCTTCATGATCATAAATATCTTGATTTGATGTTGTTGCATCAACAAATTCAATGATAATGATTTATTCTAACGATTATCAAACTAATCTATTAACTTAACTAATTATATTTAACCATTAAACATGATTAGTAAGTGGTAGATTAGGAATTAGATAAAATGCTTAGATAAGGGGTAACCCCCGATTTGATATTTAAATCCAGTTTTTGTATTTTTCCTCTATCCCCCAATTAGTTTTTTTATCCCCAATTGCGCGTTCTTAATAATGCAGATGTATTCGTTGAGGATAAGGTTCTTGAAAATAATAGATTGATAATCTAACCCTTGTTCTTCTTTGATGAATTCTAACTTAGTTTTGTTATAAATGATAACACTCCCATGCTTATTAGAATCGAGTCGTGGTTTGTATTTATAATCAAAATCCGGTGACAAATTAAAATACTCTCCTTTTCCATCCGTTTCGATCCAAACACCATCGGATTGCATCGTTTCCTGAACAACACAACGGTCGATTTTTTCATCCATAATTGTCTGGTTTATAACACGTCTCTTCGTCGTAGCTGCCCCATTAATATTCCACGTGACAATGTTCAATGTGTCACACCTAGATCTTACGAGTTGTTGTAAAACTTGAAGCATATGCTTATAACATCCTGGAAAGTTTAAAATAATAAAGAAAAATTAATTTTAATGAATCGGGAAACCGAGGTTACGTTCATCTCGAATCGGCATGCTTCCGTAGAAGTCTACTCCATGAAACATTCTATTTTAGATAACTAGCTTGAATCCTCCACTTACATCTTTGAATTAGCTTGATCGGATAACACTAGCACAAATATATAATCAATACGATAATAGACAACCACACACGACACAAAAATTATTTGGTTCATCTTTACAGGCTACATCCACGGTCAAAACCACCCTGAGAATCTTCACTATCATAACAAGTTATTATATTGTCACACATCATATAATTAACTAGTTATATAACCCACTAGAGCTAAACGTTAGAAACAACAAGACATATTACGAAGAGTTTACCTCTTCCATTGTTTTTCTTCTTCCATAAACCAATACCGTCATGGTTGCTTCGACTTTAGACAAGAACATGAAGAACATCATGAATTCTAGTTTCTCCCTGATGAACCCTAGAAACCCTAGATTCCTCCCATATCCGCTCTTTCTACAAGTCACTCTTCACATATAGATTTTGCCCTATCACCCACCATTGTAGAACACAATGGTTGTGACCATCGGTCACCCTCGTCCTTGAGAGGATTCTACAAGAGAATGGATTTCTGCTCACAATATAAGCCCTCTTATATAGTAGATAAAATCCTTGCTCCCCATGTCTTAAAACTCCTAAAAATAGACACACATCTTAACTAGGAAATCCTAAACTAGGAAACCACATAACTTGGGAAACACCTAAGTTACGTTCCGGTAACATCTGGAATCTTCACGGAACAAAACCCCAACAATCGCCATGTTGTGTGACTTGAACAGAAAACTTTCATCTTCACTCCAACAAAGCATGAATATTTACCACCTTATACAAAGCCATCCTTGCGGACATCATCACTAGCACGAATTTTTCAAAATTGTCTTATACTTTGAGCTTGCACCACCTAAGCAAAATTTCTCCTTCGCACTTGCACAATCAGAATCGCTATCTGTCGATCTTCTAGCCTCACCACAAACAACTTCTTCGTATAATGTATACAACTTTTTGCATCATTTGTATTAAACTACTTCGTCGCCATTATCACTCATTATTCCACCTTTTGTAGAATATTTGTTATTTAACACATGTCTAACACTTGACATTATTTGATCTGAGCCATCAAAAAATTCCAGACGGACTTTACCAACTCCAAGAACCAACAATCTTGATTCATCCTCCATGTAGGCAAAACATGCCACGATCTTCATATGTTGTGTATGAACAATTGTCACTTAGCACCACCATGATTCATAACATTCTCCCAGCAATATTTGCAGACGTCAGTTGAACCCACGAACGATCTTCTCTCGTAAATAAACACCTTCAACACGAATTATAGTCACATCAAGCAAAGTTATCACATCTTTCTTGATGTTGTTCTAATCTTTGTTCGACCTTGTAGATGGGGAAAAACGATTTGCTGGTTTTTACGGAATTGAAGAGTCGACCGTGTGGAGACTCCTTGAACCGAGTGAAATGTTGAACCTCACACAGATGCACTGCAAGAAGGGAGTGCTTTAAGTTCGAGAGATAAATCTGTAAGACTCCGGCCTAAACCAAGAACAATGGCCGTTCCAGAGTCAATTCGGTCACAAGAGAGGATGGGTTGATCTGTAGGAGGGAAGCTGAGAAAATGCGTGAGATCAATGGCGATCTGAGATTGTAGGTGTGTTGTGAATTCAGCGTAAGAACGCTCTGAATGATTGAATTTTGCTCAATTGAGAGTGATTTCTCTGAGTTCGTGTAGACGAAAGATTGTCTGTATGAACTTTGATGAGAAATTGCTCGTTTTTGCGAATGTTCGAGTGTTCAAATCTTGTTCTTTCAATCAGGATTCAGAGACATTTTGTAATGCCAGAGTTGAAAACACTATGATCCCATGAAGTGTGACAGTTTGCTGGAATCAGAGAGTGGGGAAGTGGGAAATCGTGTTAAAACCAGTTGCTCATCGTGCGGAGACTTGGTTAATTTTCCACCCACTACTTTGCTGACTCTTCCAACTGATTGCACGACTTGCTCACATTCTCATCGTGGGTGAACACACGTGCCATGGAACGCTAGACCAAAACCCTAGTTAATATCCCCCCATGTGACACGATTGATATCTCGTGATTGTGGAGTCAGTTGCTGACTTTGTGGGACGATGAGTCCATGTATTGTTGAGTTGAACATGTTTTGCAAATGTTCTGAAACTCATGAATCAAATATGTCTGCTGAGACGAGGTATTATTATGTTGATTACCTAAGACGAGCAAACTGTGTTGCTGAATTGTCGAATAATATTGATAGTTGAACCAATATAATTGAATCCGAGCAAATATTACTGGTTCGAGCGAATATTGCTAGTTTGAACAAATATTGCTCGTTTGATGAATTGTTGGTAGCAGGACCAAAATAAATATTAGCTTAAGATACTGACTGTTGGGTCGAGTAAAATAAATAAAAATGTTGATCATGGAATCAACATAAAATTATCAGAGTATTTGAATCTTCTCAGAATCATGTTTCTGCAGAGCTCTGGATTCAAAACCCTAATTTTATCGAAATGATGGTTTATTGCAAATCAATCTGCAGAGTGAAGCGAGGACCAAGCTACATGGGATGACGAGTCCACCATGTACGCCCAGATGCTCGAATGAGCAAAATACCAAAGTCTCTTAGAGGACCGGTTGGTGAAAGAATGATTAAATGCTGGTTTAATCATTTATTGAAATAATGCTCGTGTGAGCGACAAATAATAAAAACCTGGTCATGAACCGAGGGACCGACCAAGAGGTCATTGGGCCGGATCTTGGTGGCTGTGGGACCAATGGATGGTCGTTCAAGCAAACTCTTAACTGTTTGGAAGAAGTTTGAACCTAATATAAGCAATAGAGCAAATTAGGTTAAAATCATTAAAACATGCGGGACCGGCTGTTTGCAGGCCTTAGAGCCACCCTTGGTCGGTCAAGGGGATGTGCTCGTGTCACCATAGTTGTAGGACCAGAATATCGCGACATCAATACTTCGCGAGAATAATAAACGACTACATTGCGAAGGTGTCGCATGGAAATGATTTCAATGACGCATTAGATGACGAAAGCCAGAACGTGAGAAAAGCGTGAAGACTTGGCGATATTTAGGAGTGTCGCAAGGAAAAACATTTATAACACTCGCGACGCTTCGCGAGTTATTCCCGAAAATAAAGGACAGCTTAGCTGTCATCCACTATGTAATACCCTATATAAAGGGTTGAGTAAGTCTGTTGTAGGAGAGGTCTTTTGGAATTGTTAAGCAAGTCATTAGGAGAGAGAAAATTAAGAGTGATTGTAATTTCTTTAGCTTTGTTCTACATTTCTTTGAAATCTTTAAAGAAAACAATTAATAAAACACATTATTATTCATCTTCAAATGGATTGAATAAGCAAATTCGAGTGAGGTGTGTAGTGTAGGATTTCCTGCAACTACATATGCGCTAGAAACAGGGACTGAACAAGATTGAAGATCGAAGAGTACAATTAAAATCGTTTAAATCAAGAAAATGAGAAAGGAAAATGTTAAATCAGATGAGATAGAGGAGTTAAGAAGTAAGGAACATAATGAAGATATGGAATACAATTCAATTACAAAAGCAAAGGTTAATGAATTCCACGAAAATATTAGAGGAAGGATACATAAACGAGATTTTGAAGGAAAGAAGATTATAGATGAGGAGAAGACATCGTCTTTGAAGGATTGGGAAAAGCAGAAAATAACATTCACAGACATAAGTACCTAGAGAAAATTTGAATCATATATCTCCACTAGTGATCACGATAAATGCAAGCAGAAAAAGAGAAGAATCGGCAAAAGCAGCGGAAGAATGGGAAATAAATAGAACTTTGGTGGATACAGGGAGTTTGGTGAGTATCATGTTTTACCATACCTACAAAAAATTAGGATATAAAGATGAAGAAATGAGTTCTCCAAGATATAATATTCATGGTTTTGGAAAATCTATAACAGTACCAAAAGGGGAGATGAAATTGCAATTTTACTTGGAGAAATTGAAACACAAGTGACATTAAGTGTAGTGGATATGGAATCGCCATACCACATATTGTTAGAGAGACCTTGGGTACATGCGATTAAGGCAGTAGCATCAACACTTCATCAGTGCATCAAATTTCCTATGCCGAGTGGAATTGGTGAGATCATAGGAGATATTGATAAAGGAAGAATATATTATCAAATCGAGGTAAAGCATTATGAAGGACAAATGAAGAAGCGAAAAGATCGCAGGAAGATGATAAAAGCAGCTAAGAAAGAAGAGGAATTTAGAATTTACATGATAAGAGCAAAAGAAGGAAAAGGAATACCTGGCAAAATCATGGGAGAAGGGAGTGAGTTCGCGAAGGAAATAAGAGGACCAACTCCTATGGGAGAACCGAAGTCTAGCTATGTCGCAGCAGAACAAACAAAAGAAGTGAATGTTGGAACCGAGGAGGAGCCTAAAATCTTAAAAATTGGGACTAAAATGGAAGCGGATGAAGAGAAAAGAACTGTTGAGTTGTTGCGAGATTACAAAGACATTTTCGCATGGGATATGGATGAAATGCCTGGTATAGATCCATCTGTGGCTTGCCATAAATTGGAAATTGACAAGAATGTAAAACCCTTTAAACAAAGAATTAGAAAGATCGCGACAAGATATCATCCTCAAATAGAAGAAGAATTGCGAGAAAATGTTGGACGCAGGAATTATTAGACAAGCAAAATATCCCGAATGGATAGCAAATATGGTTATAGTTCCAAAGAAGAAAAAAGGAATAAGAATTTGTATAGACTTTACTGATCTAAATAAAGCTTGTCCTAAAGATAGTTTCCTGCTACTGATATTCCACAATTGGTCAAGCAAGGCGAAATGAAAGGATATCTTCTCTTGATGGATACAAGGGTTATAATCAAATTCCTCTCGCCGAAGAATACCAAGAACATACTTCTTTCTTTGCTCCAAGAGGATTGTACTTGTTATACAAAAATGCCATTTGTCTCTGGAAATGTCAAAAGCGACATACCAAAGGATGGTGGAGAAGGTATTCGCGAGATGGATACATAAAACGTTGGAGGTATACGTAGATGATATGTTAATAAAAAGTAGAAAAGCAAAAGACCACGTACAAGATTTGAAAGAAATTTTTGAACAAATGAGGCAATTTAATATCAAAGTAAACCCAGAAAAATGCACTTTTGGAGTTGCCTCTGAAAATTTTTAGGGTATATTGTATCCAAAGAAGGAATTCAAGTCGACCCGAGAAAAAGTACAAGCGCTTCGCGATATGCCAACACCGGCGACAATAAAAGATGTTCAAAAGTTAAATGGGTTGTTAGCTTCGCTAGGGAGGTTCATCTCGCGATCATCTGACAAATGCAAGTACTTTTTCAATATCCTTAGAAAGGGGTCGAGGTTCATCTCGCGATCATCCAGTCGAGACAAATGATCATACCAAGCCTGCTTTGCCCTAATAAGTTTATCCCGATAGAAAATTTCGATTGAATCTCTCCAAACCAGCGTAGAAATCGAACCCTAAATTCTGCTAGTGTAGAAAAATTTCCTCCAAAATACTTGATTCAAACTGTTGAAGAAGGTTGCCCCTTTTTCGAGCAGCTGGGGCGTCGATAGCAATTAGGGTACCCCTTAGTAATTTGGGCGCCCCTTATCCATTCCTGGGGTGCAAATGCCATTTTTTTAGCCGATTTTCTCAAAAATGTTTCTTTTCCAAAAACACCTACAAAGACATAAAACACCAAAATAAGTACAAAATTGAGCACTAACAATATATAAATATGAGACAAATTAGACACATAAATGTGTCTATCATCAGGATTGCGTATAAAATCATTATCCGGATCAGGATCTACAAAATTTGGAGCTGCAAGTAGAGCTACACCAGAAGTAGATGTTTTACAAAAGTATTTCACAGGATATTAAAAAGATCCATCAACGAATCTGAAGAGATTGTAACTTCGAAGAAGAGGAACTGTGGATGGGGAAAAAGGATTCGCTGGTTTTTAGGGAAGTGAAGGGACGAGAGTGGTGTCGAGACTCCTCAACCGATAAAACTGTTTAACCTCACACAGATACACTGCAAAGGGAGTGCTTAGATTCGAGAGATCAATCTGTAGCACTCCGGCCTAAACCAAGACAATGGCCGCTCCAGAGTCAATTCGGTCGCAAAGAGGGAGATGGGTTGATCTGTAGGAGGGAAGCTGAGAATTGTGTGGGATCATTGATGATCAAGGATTGTGGATGTGTTGAAGGTTTTTGCAATTTTTGGTGAACTGATAAGTTCGAATAAGTTCTGATAAATTGATGAATTCCTGAGAGTAGTTACTCGAGAAATTCTGTGTAGACAATTGCTGATAGCTAGTGATCATTCGTTGTCCTCAATCATGGATTCAGAGACTTATTTATATTGTGAGAGTTGTGAACACCTTGATCCCTGTAAGTGTGACGGTTTCATGAGTGGAAGAGTGGGCAAGTGGAAGATCGTGGTAAAGTCAGTTCCATGTCGTGTGGAGACTTAACGGATCGTGCACCCACTACTTTGCTAACTCCTTCAACCGTTTACACAACTTATGCACATTTCTCTTCATGGATGAAATCCACGTGCTGTAGGCCGCCGGACCAAACCCTAGTTGTTATCCCCCAATTTGACGTGATTGATGTCTCACGAATCGTGGAGTCTGCATGACAGACGTGTATTTAGTTTGTCAGTTGTTGACTGATCAAACAATGAGTCTAGGTTTTGTTTAATCGAGCATGTTTGAAAAATGCTCAGCGATTCATGAATGTTAATGTTGCTCGTCTGAGAAAATATTGTAAATTCGACGAGTTGTTGAATATTGATGAGTTACTGAATATATGTGGATTATTCGAGCAACTGAGCAAGTATTGCTTGATTCGACGAAATACTGATAACTTACTGAGTATTGATAGTTGGATCAATATTCGAGCAACTGAGCAAGTATTGCTCAATTCGACGAATTACCAATATCGAGAATTTGACGAGCAATTGAGCAAGTATTGCTCAATTCGAAAAAATAATGAATGTTGATGATTTGACATACAATTGAGCAAGTATCGCTCAATTCGGAAAATTACTAAATGTTGATAATTTGTCGTGCAATTGAGCAAGTATTGCTCAATTCGACAAATTACTGATAAATTACCAAATATTGATAGTTGGATCAATATTTGAGCAACTGAGCAAGTATTGCTCGATTCGACGAAACAATTATTGGTGACGTGACCCAATAAAATATTAAAGTATTAGTAAGCTACCAAATATTATATGATTAATTCATATGTTGGTTGCTGAATCCATCATAAATTCATTAGTGTTTGAATCGTGCTCAGAGTGATGATTCGTGGAGCATTTATTCAAAACCCTAATTTCAGATCATAGTTGATGAATCGCTGAAAATAGGTCATGAGTGATAGAGGGACCGACCATATGGGATGATGGGCGTCCATGTGGTGCCCGGTGCTTGAGTGAGCATGCACCAGGGTTCTCAGTTTGAGGATTGATGAAAGAATGATGATTAAATGTTGGTTTCATCATTTACTGAAATATTGTTGGGTTCAACATTAGGTGATAAAACCTAGGTATGAAAGATGGGGACCGACCAAGAGAGCATGGAACTGGCTCTTGGTGGTCATGTGACCAGTTGTTGGCCGTTTGAGCAATCCCCAAGTTGGTTGGAGATAGTTTGGGCCCAATACGAGCAATTGAGCAAATTAGGTCAGAATTATGAAAACGTGTGGGACCGGCTTTGTGCAAGCCCTAAGGATGACTCTGGTCGGTCAAGAAGGCATGCACGTGTTTCCGTGGTGCCCATGTCTCCGTACTGAGAGTTTCAGTATTTTCTGATGTGCGTTCGACCAATGTTGTGAATTTTCAGAAGAGTTTCATCTTGACTGAAAATTCTTGATTTTTGTTGGAATTAGCATGTATGCTCAATTGATCAATATTTTGTAAATATTAAAATAAGTATATTTTAACATATAAAATTGCCGTGAGAGGCTAGCCGGTCGTGTGACTTGTTGGCTTTTGGTTTTTCATGATTTGAGCAAAATTTGAGAAGTTATGACGAAATCATGATTTTTGCTCAAACCAAGGAGTTTCATGAATTTAGGAAAATAATAATTATAAAAGACTAGGGATTGCAAGGTGTGGGACCGGCCATGGCTAGGGCATGGCCGGCCGGCTATGTTTCCCGGTCCCGCACACCTTTCCCTATTTTATAATATTATTTTTCATGAATCCTTGAAGTTATGGAGAATCCTTGGAGTTATGGAGAATCCATGAGTTTTTGTTGAAACAAAGGAGTTTCATGAGATTAGGGAATAATAATTATAAAAGCTAAGGATTGTGAGGTGTGGGACCGACCACGACTCGGGCATGGCCGGCCGGCTAGGTTGCCAGGTCCCGCACACCTTTCCTTATTTTATAACATTATTTCATGAATCCATGAAGTTATGGAGGATTCATGAGTTTTTGCAAAAACAAGGAAAGTTGCTAAAACCAATGAGTTTTCATGAGTTCATGAGATAACAAAAAATAAGGAAAATAATGGAAGAGGCATGGACCGACCATGGCTAGGCACGTCCGCCGGCCGTGGGCCCGCCACAGGCGCCTCTTATTATTTTATTAATATTTATTGTTTTCTCCTGTTTTGCGTAGGATTCCTCATTGTTTCATATTTTTTGTATGCTCGTTCGTGTATCCGGGTGATCAGTCGTGCATCATTGTCAAATACACTTGCACCATTTTTGTGGGGCTTACTCAGTGATGATCCAGATGCCAGGTTATTGAGTATTTATTACTAATTTATGAAATTCAGTGGAGAATAATTCATGAAACTGAGTAATAAAAATGAATAGTTATTTATTATTAATTCATAGGATCAGCTGTGGATTCGACTACGAATTCAGAATAATAAAGCAAGCATTACCATCCTATGGGATCGTGGATGCGACCATAAAATCTGAGTAATTAAAATTATCTATCACCATTTCATGAGATCAACTGTGGATTCGACCATGAAATCGGAATAATGAGATAATGTAGTAGTTTATTGCCATTCTATGAGATCAAGCCGTGGATTCGATCATGGAATCAGAGCAATTGTTATTGCCATTCCATGGGATCAGGACGTGGATTCGACCATGGAATATGAGCAATTGTTATTTCCATTCCATGGGATCAGGTCGTGGATTCGACCATGGAATAGAAGCAATTGTTATTGCCATTCCATGGGATCAGGCCGTGGATTCGACCATGGAATAGGAGCAATAATAGATTATTCTGGGAATTCAGTGGTGAATGTCGCGGCAGAATTAATCTATTGCGAGAAAAGATATTAGTCGGTTAAAGCATCACATCTATTCTGAATGGTGCATAGTCAGGGAGTCACGGTGTTGTTTACGACCTGAAGGCGTTAGTGATCTCAATCTACGGAGAACCGCCTGAATCTATACACGGTCTCTCCACATAATCAGGGAACGGTGAGTGTCACCGACGTCCTGAAGGCGTCCGCGCCCAACTATTCTTCTATGTGGAGGTGGGTCTCTCTCCGCATTCGGGGAACAAAGTGAGTGTCACCGACGTCCCGAAGGCGTTAAGCTCAATATATGGAGAACCGCCCAAATACGTTATTCTACATAGAGTCACGACAAAATGCCGGGGATCGAACGCTCGGCTAGTGGAGATTTTTCGAAAACATATTTATCATGGCTTCATAAAATATCAATCGTTGCATGCCCGAAAGCCGTGTCAAAAACATGCCTCATGATTTTACGGTTTTTAACCTTTGTTGAAAATCCACCATCTACATTAATTCCCCCGCTTAGTGAGGAAATGACATGTTCGCGAGTAAGCATTAAATGGTGATTTTCAGTCGACGAGATCAGTGGTCGAGCTCAGTCTACAAAGGTAGTTTCATAATCCTCGATTTACCCCAATGATGTCATGTACGAGCAAATGCACATATGAGGACCCTGATAGAAAGATAGAGTGTCACCTCATATACGCGGAGAGATAAGGTACTGCTGATTTGAGTGTTCAGGAGCCTAGTTATGGTCGGTTTAGGATTCATGGGACCAAGTCTAAAAAAGGAAACCCATGTTTTATTAGGTTTTGGAAATAAATTTGATATAAAAGGGAAGAAGCCCTAAAATTCTTTTTGTGTTTTGATTGACCGACCACTCTTCTCCTTTCCATCACTTCACGAGCAGCAGCAGGAAAATTCGCCGGAACCAGCACCGTCGCCCGTCCGACCACCGGCCGGCCAAATTTCGGACGACGCCGACAGGTAAGTCCGTCCGTCCGTCCGTCCGTTCTTTTTTTTTTTTGGTTGTATGTTTCGTGATTGATGAGTTGTTCACAAAACCAAAAATCCCATGGTTGCATGCATGCGTAGGATTTATGAAGGATTTTCAGAAAACGTATATATATGCCCGTTTGTTCGTTAGTTGAAGGAACAAGCAAAAATCCCTAACATGGAAGAGATTCATAAACTTTGAATAAACATGGTCTAGTTGCAGTAGCAAAAGTTTTGTTTATTAGGTTTCATGAAAACCCAAGTTTGTTTTCGAAGCATGAATTTTGCAAATACTTTTAAGAACGTAGGTTTGTTCGTAAAAGTAATAAATAATAATCCTTAGGGTTAAAGGAATTTTGAAAAGACCTGGAGTTCATGATGAAAATTTGTTTACGAACTTTCAAAATTTTGTTTGAAATATGTAGACTTTTACAAAAATAGAAAAGACCCTCGTTTCGTAGACGAATGCTCTGTTGAGCAAAAAGTTTTTTTTTTTTATATTTACGTGAGTCATTAACTCACGACTTTTTTTTTAAAAGGTACGTGATTTATTCACGTTTTATTATATATAAATCAAGTTTTGATTTATGAAAAATTGTTGAAAGCAAACAATTTATGAGTTGATGAATTCGTAGTGTATGTATGAGTTTAGTGATTTTATAGTGTATGTACACGTAAAAATCAACGAATATTCACATGGAAAGTTATGTAAATTATTCATAGTTTCTTGAGAAGTCAGTGTTGACTCTTGAATAATATGTTTTTGCTCGGATTTGCAGGTTTGAAAGAACGAACAAGTTTTGAGGTTTTACGTTATTATCACTAAGTTCGTGAAACCGTAAATAAGCAAGAGTTGAGAGTTACCATTTTGTAGACGTTGATGTGAGCATCCTAATTATTTTTGTTGTGCTTTAATTCCACTGCTTTGATGAAATCTACATCTACGGATGATATCTTTTGAAGTAGGAATGTTGTATGGACGTCACATAAACTTTGCAAGAATGACTGGTTCCCATAATGATACTTCCAAAGATGATATCTCTCTGAGATGCGGCTTCAAGAAATGGTGCTTCCGGGACCTCTCGAGTGATGGTGAGAGATCCTTCATACTTGAGTTGTACTCCACGATTACTTAGTATCGGTAATGCACGTGAAGTCTCGATGGAGGAATATAACATCGATAAAGCAGCTCAACAAATGGGCCCTTGTTCGATTGATGTGGATTACTCAGAAATAGCAGTAAGTCTTCGGAGTGGAGAATCCAGAAATAAGGATCATAGAATGATATCGAATAATGTAAAGTCCCCGACTGTCTCTTTGGTGAGTTGTTAACGCTCCTTATATCATGAATTTTTCTTGTCCGTGCAATTAGGATCATGAAACCAATGTTTGTTACTTCGTTTCAGAACTTTCCTCCATCGAGCCTTGACGGTCTTCAATTCATTGTTGTTGAACAAACAATTTCTGAATCGAGCGTCAAAGAAGAATTCGATGTAAGTACCTATTCGTATAATCGTTCATTACACTCCTTGAATGAAATACCACTAATTGTTATTGATGTATTCAGGAGGATATTTCCATGGAACAAGGGAGTACTGATGATTCTCATTCGTCTTCGGGGGATGGTGAAGAAGAAAACCCCGATTTGAAACCGAGTGAAAGCAATGATGTTTCCAATGGTGATGTTGGCAATTCCGGCCCCTTGAGCACTTTAGGGACTACTCCAGTAATTACCCATTGTATATTTTCTTCATAGAAGTATGAAATTGCTGATTTGTTGATGAATGAATGAAGATTCTCATGAATAAGTGAAAAGCTTTACCGAAATACGTCACCAAAAAATTTAGAACTCAGCCTTTTAGCAAAAACGCCGTAAAATCTTCATCCGATATCAGTTGTTCGCGATCTACCCATGTATCCTTATGCCCACGAAATTTACAAGCTTTTTCAAAGTAGAGTTTTAAGTTTTGAGCACGTGTAGGGGTCGAAATCGACGAAACAGTAAACTTCCAGGAGACCTTCAGAAAATTTTCAGATGGCATGTGGTCCAATGTTTTGGCCACAACTCTTTGCTCATTTCTCCAATTATTTTGAATTCTGGATATGTTGTAGAGGACATCCGTATGAAGAGAATGGTATATGACCCATCCCTGGATTCTTCACCAACTTTGCCCAGCTCGCTGCTTTGTACGGGACAGTGTAAAATTGTCTCCGGCGAGCTCGTTGTAAAACACCCCTGTTGTGTCATTGGACCATTCGCTTGTGTTTTGAAGGGTTGGTGACGGATTTCAATGCCATTGATTCATTTGATATCAGGAACCTTGATTGATACATGAGCATGGTGCTTGCAGCCATCTTGTTTCTGTCAGTCATAGAAACATCACTTCTGAAAACCCTGGTCACGGGACCATAACTGAGGTTGCTCTCAACATGGGTGGTGTAATGACCATGGTTTCATGTCCCGATGGTAGCATTCCCTTTATGATGGGAGTATGGTGCCACGGGTCTTGGACTGTGAAACTGATCGTCATGATCAGTGGACTGTCAGTCCCCAGTTTGTTAAATCTCTCCTTTTGTTTTCTCTTCTTCTGGCAAAACTTGGATAGAAGACCCAGGTAGAAAAATTGATGTAAAGACCTAGGTGGTCGAAGTTGGAGGTACCTTGATGAAGTACTTAGTGGAAAGACCCGGTGGACACTCATCAACTGTGGAAGTTATGAATCCCGTCTAAGAATTGTTGTTTGCATGTTGTACGCTTTGGAAGCTGTAGGAACCTCATACGACGTCGGAATTCGATGCTTGACCCAAACTTTTGAAGCTAAGAAGCACATAGAAAAGACACTCAATTTGGGGTTGTAGAGGTCAGCCAACTGAGCATGCATCACATGAGAAAAGACACTCAATTTGGGGTTGACCTTTTGGTATGTTGGTCAAACATATTTTGTGAGGAAGCATTGTCCCATTCATTTGTAATTTGTAATCCCGTATAAACTTTGTTCGTGCGGAAAGTGAACCAATCGCTTTGGGAAGATTTCGTAGACCGACGGTAAAGGCCGTATCTTTCAGCTCGTATGTCCGATTGATGTGACCTTTTGGTATGTTGTAGTTTTGCAGAGACATAGACAAACATCTTTTGTGAGGAAGCATTGTCCCATTCCTCACCCATTGGTATGTTTTTGTAAACACATGGCCTGAAGTGTCTTTTGTGATCTCATTTTTTTGTAAACACATGCGAGGTGATGAGAACATCTTGTAGAAGTCTTTGGCTTGTGCCCACCAGTCGTGCAGGCTTTGGGAAAACTTTCATGTGAACATATTTTCATGTCTACACATCTTGACACAAATCATTAATGCTTGGAGAAGTCTGCTTCATCGAGCAATGCTTCAGAGAATGGTTAGTTGATGAAGACCGATGTTGCACCCGAGACTCAAGTTATTGATGCTTGAGATCACGATTGAATTCTCTCCGAGAAATTCTTGTTGATGCTTTGAGACCATGAATATATTTCCTCCACATATCCTTGTTGATGCCGATCTTTTGGGTGGAGTTCCTCCACTCTGTGAACCTTCACGTTCACGAACTAGTTGTTGGGTTGAGCATCCCTAAGATGTAGGTGTACTGGGAGTAAAACCCGAATTATCCTGATCAGTATGACTTTACCGTGAACTGGCTTCATCAATGAGTCGACGTTGTTGCGGCATATTGCATCAGCAGTCTCCATTTTGGGTGTGATCGATGAAGAGAGAAGTTCCTTAGTTGTGCAAAGTTCGTGATGTAGAGAGATTCCGTTGATAAAGTTTTCATGGAATCGCATCAGGTTGTAATGACTTGCTATGTCTTGAATCTTGTCCAATAAGATCAAGTCCCTAGTGCATGTTGAAGGAATTCGTGCCATCGATGGATGAATGATGTTGCATCCGCAGAAGTCTTGTCATAGAGATAGTGAAGACTCAGCGATTGTAGTTCAGTTTCACTTTGATTGTGTCGGTGGTGAATCAGTGTGTCATCGTCGAGATGTTTGTGCTGAAGCCAGAGGCGCCATTATGGAAGGTGTACTCTTTGATTGGGAGTACAATTTGAAGACTTCTTAGATTCTTGAGCGTTGAAGCGTCGTATCATTTAAGCTTTGAATATCTTAGGATTGATCGTCTCGGCCCCGAGTATCTTCTGTTAATTAAGTATCCCTTTCGTTGCGGTAGTGGGATTCAACACTTGTGCATACATAAAAGCTTCATGATTTGGTGGAACACATGGACACTCTTGCGAGGCTATGGAGAAACTCCCTAAGTATTATTTGCTATGCTTGGACATTATCTCAGTAGTGAATGTCTCAGTGCTCGATTCGGAGAAATGTCAGATTCAACCATTTGGTAAATACTAATACGGTGAAGCTACCATTCATAACGTCTTGCAGAGTTGCTAGCAGAATTGAGTCCCTATGCTAGGATAGCATGTGAGGAAATAAATGACATAGACATGAAATAAATGAGACTTGCCCGAGTGTGGAACCTCTTGATGAATGTCTATGCATCTTTTGCAGGTTCTTGCTTCAACCTTGTCAAAGTTCGAGATTCCTCCAAGTGCTCTAGTGATGGAACATCCGCCAAATCTTCTGGATTAAAACTTTCTTTGTTGGAGAGATGTGCAACCAAAGGCGCTTTGTCAGTACCCATATTTTCAGCGTGGATCCACGCTCGTCTGAAGAACATATCATATCCTGGATCTTCCTGATTATGTGAAACTTGGTTTCTGTCCAGGTTGAACTTATTATGTTCACCTTGAGAGTGATGTAGCCATAAGTATTTCCGAGCGTTCCTTCAAGGTATCTGATTGAGATAGGATCACGAGTATCTTCTTGCCTGCGGATCTGAGGGTTTTCAGTGGAATGTTGTTGATGGCGGTTTCAGCATCGATCAACATTCTTCCAAAATCATTTCCTCTAAGATGGACAGTGGTAAGAAGTCCCCAGTCATGCATCTCCTTGTCTGTGGATGGACAGGCGTCTGACACAGCGTAATTCGATATTGTGAACATGTCTTGCCTTTGTGTCTTAGACAGATAGAGCAATTTCACAGATATGCTCGATCAACGATTGAACTGCTTCTTTGACTGGTTGTTCAGAGAGTTTAAAGGTTCCGACTGGGAGAGGATTCTTGTGTACTCCTTCAGTCCCCAGTTGAATCTATTATGGATCAACCTTCTCTTTGAAGATGTGCTTCAAATATTGCAATTACTTGTTGGATGATCGATGAACCTATGAAGGAGACATTACCTGGGATTCTCAATTTCTTCTTCAGCTGGCTCTCTCCTGATGAACGACAATTTGATTGCACCATCTTGAACCAGACTTCCAGTAACTCGATCACTCCTTCATGAGAAGAGAGAAGTTTGAGTATGTCTGATCATTTCCCCGTTCGTTGATGCCTGGTCGAGGTTTGTGCATTTCAGGATTGGTTATCTTTTCTTCGCGCCTTCATAGGATCCTGGGATGTTTGGAGAAGCGCTCTGATGCCGTGTATCGACTTTCCTTTCATTCCTTCCGGAAACAACATTTTTTGAAGGCTGGAGATTCTACTGATTGTTGACTAGGTGTCGGCTGCTTCGAGGTTCCTCCACCTTGCAGACGTTGCTCTTTACAGTAAAACAGGTGCAATAGTCGCTGATCGTTTGGCTGCTTCATGAAGCTCTTAGAAAGTATGGAACCGGAGATTTTCCAGCAAGGCTCTGTAGACTGGGATCATTCCGTTGATGCACAAGTCCACCAGTTGTTGTTCAGTGACATTCGGGTCATGACAATCCAAATCTTGGACTCTGAACCTCTTCATATAATCGTTCGGATGTTCATTGCTCTTCTGAGACATTCTTCTTAAGTCGGAAAGAGTAATATGCTCTGAGACGAAGAAGTATTTCCTGTAGAAGGCATTAACCATTTCTCTCCAACTAGCGATGCTCCCAGGTGCAATGTTGTTTTACCAAGTATATGCTTGGCCTGTCGAGATTTCGATAATTCTTTTAGACGGACGACATGATTTTGTTCGTGCTCTCCTAGTGTCTCAAGGAATCGAGAGATGTGTTCTCAAGCGTTTCCTTTCCATTGTACAGTGTGAATATTGGGGAGGTGCAGCCTTTCGGAAGAGGAATTCTTTGTGTAGAAGCAGGATACAAAGGTTGATGACGATGAACAGATGATGCTTTGTCTTTTCCTCGATCCTCCATGAAGCGTTCCATGTCCTCACGAGTGATGAAGCCTGTAGGTTCCTTTTTTGGTGGATTATCTGCAGCTTTGTGCACCTCATCATCATCTACTACATGGATCGGAGTTACTTCAGGATCAGCAGCCGAAGATGTTTCTTTGGCTTTTCCTTTCTTCTGAGATTTCTCTGACATCTTGTCAGTGAGAGTTTTGAGATAATTGCACAACTCTTTCCATGAGTTAGCCATGTCAATCTGATTCTTGGCAAGAGTTTCTTGCACCTTCATGAGATCACCTATGGTAGGTGGGTTTTCTGTAATTTCTTCGGAAGACCGGCCGAATAGAGGATTGTCTCCAATGTTGGTTTGCGGAGGAGTGGTATCACCAGCACCGATGTTGGAAGCAGGAGTAGTTTCTGGAGTACCACCATTGTTGCTAGTGCTAGCATTGTTTGTGTTGGGATTAGTGACTAAACCTGACCTAAGATCAACCATTTTGTGAGAGTTTGATATTGCAACCGAGAGATTAATCTCCCATTGTGGTCGCCAATCTGTGGATGGAGAAAAACGATTCGCTAATTTTTAGGGAAGTGAACGGACGAGCGTGGTGTCGAGACTCCTCAACCGAGAAAACTGCTTAACCTCACACAGATGCACTGCAAAGGGACTGCTTAGATTCGAGAGATCAATCTGTAGGACTCCGGCATAAACCAAGACAATGGCCGTTCCAGAGTCAATTTGGCCGCAAAGAGGGAGATGGGTTGATCTGTAGGAGGGAAGCTGAGAATTGTGTGGGATTAGTGATGATCAAGGATTGTGGATGTGTTGAAGGTTTTTGCAATTTTTTGGTGAACTGATGAGTTCGAATAAGTTCTGATAGATTGATGAATTCCTGAGAGTAGTTACTCGAGAAAATCTGTGTAGACAATTGCTGATAGCTAGTGATCATTCGTTGTCCTCAATCGTGGATTCAAAGACTTATTTATATTGTCAGAGTTGTGAACACCTTGATCCCTGTAAGTGTGACGGTTTTATGAGTGGAAGAGTGGGCAAGTGGAAGATCGTGGTAAAGTCAGTTCCATGTTGTGTGGAGACCTGACGGATCGTGCACCCACTACTTTGCTAACTCCTTCAACCGTTTACACAACTTACGCACATTTCTCGTCGTGGATGAAATCCACGTGCTGTAGGCCGCCAGACCAAAACCCTAGTTGTTATCCCCCAGTTTGACGCGATTGATGTCTCATGAACCGTGGAGTCTGCATGACAGACGTGTATTTAGTTTGTCAGTTGTTGACTGATTAAACAATGAGTCTAGGTTTTGTAGAATCAAGCATGTTTGACAAATGCTCAACGATTCATGAATGTTAATGTTGCTCGTCTGAGCAAATATTATAAATTCGACGAGTTGTTTAATATTGATGATTTACTGAATATATGTGGATTATTCGAGCAACTGAGCAAGTATAGCTCGATTCGACGAAATACTGATAAATTACTGAGTATTGATAGTTGGATCAATATTCGAGCAACTGAGCAAGTATTGCTCAATTCGACGAATTACTGAATATCGAGAAATTGACGAGCAATTCGAAAAAATAATGAATGTTGATGATTTGACGTACAATTGAGAAAGTATCGCTCAATTCGGCAAATTACTGAATGTTGATAATTTGTCGTGCAATGTATTGCTCAATTCGAAAATTATCGATAAATTACCAAATATTGATAAATGGATCAATATTTGAGCAAGCGAGCAAGTATTGCTCGATTAACGAAAATATTTATTGGTGACGTGACCCAATAAAATATTAAAACATTAGTAAGCTACCAAATATTATATGATTAATTCAGATGTTGGTTGCTGAATCCATCATAAATTCATTAGTGTTTGAATCGTGCTCAGAGTGATGATTGGTGGAGCATTTATTCAAAACCCTAATTTCAGATCATAGTTGATGAATCGCTGAAAATAGGTCATGAGTGATAGAGGGACCGACCACATGGGATGATGGGTGTCCATGTGGTGCCCGGTGCTCGAGTGAGCATGCACCAGGGTTCTCAGTTTGAGGATTGGTGAAAGAATGATGATTAAATGTTGGTTTCATCATTTACTGAAATATTGCTGGGTTTAGCATTAGGTGGTAAAACCTAGGTATGAAAGATGGGGACCGACCAAGAGAGCATGGGACCGGCCCTTGGTGTTCACTTGACCAGTTGTTGGCCGTTTGAGCAATCCCCAGTGATAATCAACGGCAGGTGATCCGAAAACGCTCGGCACGTTACCTCAGTCTTCTCGAACATTAATAATTTCGGTCTTGCTATAAATAAAATTCCACCTTTGCGAAGTTCCTTAGAAACCACAACCCTATCTATTCTAGTTTTTAAGACATTCTTATTCGTCTGTGGAAAATCTATCCTCGTAAAATCTTTTGAAGGAAGATCGTATAGTCCAGCTCCGTCAATGAAATTAGCAAATACACCGGCATTCGCTTTGTCTACTGGATTTCCGTCATCTCTGTCGGCATCAGTAAGACAACAATTGAAGTCTCCCAATAAAATTATCTTCTTACAGTTTATTCTGACGCTTTTTACATGGTCCGTCAATGCATCAAAGAAAGCATATTTTATGCGATGAGTCGTACTCACTGGACCATAGATATTAATAATGAACGCGCAATTGGGGGATAAAAAAACTAATTGGGGGATGATATGAATTACTAACTCCATCCAATAATATCCGTTAAGGGGTGTTTTTTGGGGGCGGAAATACTAAAATACCCTTCTATCTAAATTAAAATTTAAAACTAAAAATCAAAATCAAAATCAAAATCAAACCCTAACAAGTTCTTAAAGATAGGTTAAATTGAATTGTTCTTGATAAAGAAGAAGAAGAAGAAGAAGAAGAAATGGCTTTATTAAAAAGGTACATGATACCTAATCATATTTAAAGTGTTGTTGTTGTTTTATACCTTCGTTTGGGTTAGAATCATAAACTTTCAATCCACCCCGGCTTGTGTTTATGATGAATACCCTACTATTTTCTTGTTCCGGCGTAGTTTTTAGGATGAATACCATGCCGGTACTAGTGCCGACATGGTTTTTTATGATGAATACCATGCCGGTACTAGTTACGGCATGGTTTTTTAGGATGAATACCATGCCGGTACTAGTTCCGGCATGGTTTTTAAAGATGAATACCATGCCGGTACTTGCTATTTCAGACAAGTTTTCTGTATGTTTTTGTCCTTAAACCGGCACGGTACACTTGGGAATCAACCATGCCGCACACTACTACCTAGCATGCTCGATAATGAACTTTCTATGCCGGTAGTGTACTTCCAATTTTCAAAATTGGGGGATATTGTGTACCGGCATGGTGAAAGTATGAATACCATGCCGGTTTCGTCACTGCCGGCATGGTATTCATACTTTTACCATGCCGTCACTGAGTTTTTCAGGCGCAACAATGGCGAATTCAATGAAAAAAAATCAAATTTCAATACATTAATACCTATATATGAGTAATTGGAGCACTTATATGTTCAGCTAGTTTACTTTCCTGGGTTGGTTCTTCACTTAAACCTTCATGATCATAAATATCTTGATTTGATGTTGTTGCATCAACAAATTCAATGATAATGATTTATTCTAACGATTATCAAACTAATCTATTAACTTAACTAATTATATTTAACCACTAAACATGATTAGTAAGGGGTAGATTAGGAATTAGATAAAATGCTTAGATAAGGGGTAACCCTGATTTGATATTTAAATCCAGTTTTTGTATTTTTCCTCTATCCCCCAATTAGTTTTTTTATCCCCAATTGCGCGTTCTTAATAATGCAGATGTATTCGTTGAGGATAAGGTTCTTGAAAATAATAGATTGATAATCTAACCCTTGTTCTTCTTTGATGAATTCTAACTTAGTTTTGTTATAAATGATAACACTCCCATGCTTATTAGAATCGAGTCGTGGTTTGTATTTATAATCAAAATCCGGTGACAAATTAAAATACTCTCCTTTTCCATCCGTTTCGATCCAAACACCATCGGATTGCATCGTTTCCTGAACAACACAACGGTCGATTTTTTCATCCATAATTGTCTGGTTTATAACACGTCTCTTCGTCGCAGCTGCCCCATTAATATTCCACGTGACAATGTTCAATGTGTCACACCTAGATCTTACGAGTTGTTGTAAAACTTGAAGCATATGCTTATAACATCCTGGAAAGTTTAAAATAATAAAGAAAAATTAATTTTAATGAATCGGGAAACCGAGGTTACGTTCATCTCGAACCGGCATGCTTCCGTAGAAGTCTACTCCATGAAACATTCTATTTTAGATAACTAGCTTGAATCCTCCACTTACATCTTTGAATTAGCTTGATCGGATAACACTAGCACAAATATATAATCAATACGATAATAGACAACCACACACGACACAAAAATTATTTGGTTCATCTTTATAGGCTACATCCACGGTCAAAACCACCCTGAGAATCTTCACTATCATAACAAGTTATTATATTGTCACACATCATATAATTAACTAGTTATATAACCCACTAGAGCTAAACGTTAGAAACAACAAGACATATTACGAAGAGTTTACCTCTTCCATTGTTTTTCTTCTTCCATAAACCAATACCGTCATGGTTGCTTCGACTTTAGACAAGAACATGAAGAACATCATGAATTCTAGTTTCTCCCTGATGAACCCTAGAAACCCTAGATTCCTCCCATATCCGCTCTTTCTACAAGTCACTCTTCACATATAGATTTTGCCCTATCACCCACCATTGTAGAACACAATGGTTGTGACCATCGGTCACCCTCGTCCTTGAGAGGATTCTACAAGAGAATGGATTTCTGCTCACAATATAAGCCCTCTTATATAGTAGATAAAATCCTTGCTCCCCATGTCTTAAAACTCCTAAAAATAGACACACATCTTAACTAGGAAATCCTAAACTAGGAAACCACATAACTTGGGAAACACCTAAGTTACGTTCCGGTAACATCTGGAATCTTCACGGAACAAAACCCCAACAATCGCCATGTTTTGTGACTTGAACAGAAAACTTTCATCTTCACTCCAACAAAGCATGAATATTTACCACCTTATACAAAGCCATCCTTGCGGACATCATCACTAGCACGAATTTTTCAAAATTGTCTTATACTTTGAGCTTGCACCACCTAAGAAAAATTTCTCCTTCGCACTTGCACAATCAGAATCGCTATCTGTCGATCTTCTAGCCTCACCACAAACAACTTCTTCGTATAATGTATACAACTTTTTGCATCATTTGTATTAAACTACTTCGTCGCCATTATCACTCATTATTCCACCTTTTGTAGAATATTTATTATTTAACACATGTCTAACACTTGACATTATTTGATCTGAGCCATCAAAAAATTCCAGACGGACTTTACCAACTCCAAGAACCAACAATCTTGATTCATCCTCCATGTAGGCAAAACATGCCACGATCTTCATATGTTGTGTATGAACAATTGTCACTTAGCACCACCATGATTCATAACATTCTCCCAGCAATATTTGCAGACGTCAGTTGAACCCACGAACGATCTTCTCTCGTAAATAAACACCTTCAACACGAATTATAGTCACATCAAGCAAAGTTATCACATCTTTCTTGATGTTGTTCTAATCTTTGTTCGACCTTGTAGATGGGGAAAAACGATTTGCTGGTTTTTACGGAATTGAAGAGTCGACCGTGTGGAGACTCCTTGAACCGAGTGAAATGTTGAACCTCACACAGATGCACTGCAAGAAGGGAGTGCTTTAAGTTCGAGAGATAAATCTGTAAGACTCCGGCCTAAACCAAGAACAATGGCCGTTCCAGAGTCAATTCGGTCACAAGAGAGGATGGGTTGATCTGTAGGAGGGAAGCTGAGAAAATGCGTGAGATCAATGGCGATCTGAGATTGTAGGTGTGTTGTGAATTCAGCGTAAGAACGCTCTGAATGATTGAATTTTGCTCAATTGAGAGTGATTTCTCTGAGTTCGTGTAGACAAAAGATTGTCTGTATGAACTTTGATGAGAAATTGCTCGTTTTTGCGAATGTTCGAGTGTTCGAATCTTGTTCTTTCAATCAGGATTCAGAGACATTTTGTAATGCCAGAGTTGAAAACACTATGATCCCATGAAGTGTGACAGTTTGCTGGAATCAGAGAGTGGGGAAGTGGGAAATCGTGTTAAAACCAGTTGCTCATCGTACGGAGACTTGGTTAATTTTCCACCCACTACTTTGCTGACTCTTCCAACTGATTGCACGACTTGCTCACATTCTCATCGTGGGTGAACACACGTGCCATGGAACGCTAGACCAAAACCCTAGTTAATATCCCCCCATGTGACACGATTGATATCTCGTGATTGTGGAGTCAGTTGCTGACTTTGTGGGACGATGAGTCCATGTATTGTTGAGTTGAACATGTTTTGCAAATGTTCTGAAACTCATGAATCAAATATGTCTCACCGAGACGAGGTATTATTATGTTGATTACCTAAGACGAGCAAACTGTGTTGCTGAATTGTCGAATAATATTGATAGTTGAACCAATATAATTGAATCCGAGCAAATATTACTGGTTCGAGCGAATATTGCTAGTTTGAACAAATATTGCTCGTTTGATGAATTGTTGGTAGCAGGACCAAAATAAATATTAGCTTAAGATACTGACTGTTGGGTCGAGTAAAATAAATAAAAATGTTGATCATGGAATCAACATAAAATTATCAGAGTATTTGAATCTTCTCAGAATCATGTTTCTGCAGAGCTCTGGATTCAAAACCCTAATTTTATCGAAATGATGGTTTATTGCAAATCAATCTGCAGAGTGAAGCAGGGACCGGCTACATGGGATGACGAGTCCACCATGTACGCCCAGATGCTTGAATGAGCAAAATACCAAAGTCTCTTAGAGGACCAGTTGGTGAAAGAATGATTAAATGCTGGTTTAATCATTTATTGAAATAATGCTCGTGTGAGCGACAAATAATAAAAACCTGGTCATGAACCGAGGGACCGACCAAGAGGTCATTGGGCCGGATCTTGGTGGTTGTGGGACCAATGGATGGTCGTTCAAGCAAACTCTTAACTGTTTGGAAGAAGTTTGAACCTAATATAAGCAATAGAGCAAATTAGGTTAAAATCATTAAAACATGCAGGACCGGCTGTTTGCAGGCCTTAGAGCCACCCTTGGTCGGTCAAGGGGATGTGCTCGTGTCACCATAGTTGTAGGACCAGAATATCGCGACATCAATACTTCGCGAGAATAATAAACGACTACATTGCGAAGGTGTCGCATGGAAATGATTTCAATGACGCATTAGATGACGAAAGCCAGAACGTGAGAAAAGCGTGAAGACTTGGCGAGATTTAGGAGTGTCGCAAGGAAAAACATTTATAACACTCGCGACGCTTCGCGAGTTATTCCCGAAAATAAAGGACAGCTTAGCTGTCATCCACTATGTAATACCCTATATAAAGGGTTGAGTAAGTCTGTTGTAGGAAAGGTCTTTTGGAATTGTTAAGCAAGTCATTAGGAGAGAGAAAATTAAGAGTGATTGTAATTTCTTTAGCTCTGTTCTACATTTCTTTGAAATCTTTAAAGAAAACAATTAATAAAACACATTATTATTCATCTTCAAATGGATTGAATAAGCAAATTCGAGTGAGGTGTGTAGTGTAGGATTTCTGCAACTACATATGCGCTAGAAACAGGGGACCGAACAAGATTGAAGATCGAAGAGTACAATTAAAATCGTTTAAATCAAGAAAATGAGAAAGGAAAATGTTAAATCAGATGAGATAGAGGAGTTAAGAAGTAAGGAACATAATGAAGATATGGAATACAATTCAATTACAAAAGCAAAGGTTAATGAATTCCACGAAAATATTAGAGGAAGGATACATAAACGAGATTTTGAAGGAAAGAAGATTATAGATGAGGAGAAGACATCGTCTTTGAAGGATTGGGAAAAGCGAGAAAATAACATTCACAAATTGCTGCGAAGTACCTAGAGAAAATTTGAATCATATATCTCCACTAGTGATCACGATAAATGCAAGCGAAAAAGAGAAGAATCGGCAAAAGCGAATGGAAGAATGGGAAATAAATAGAACTTTGGTGGATACGGGAGTTTGGTGAGTATCATGTTTTACCATACCTACAAAAAATTAGGATATAAAGATGAAGAAATGAGTTCTCCAAGATATAATATCATGGTTTTGGAAAATCTATAACAAATACCAAAAGGGGAGATGAAATTGCGAATTTTACTTGGAGAAATTGAAACACAAGTGACATTAAGTGTAGTGGATATGGAATCGCCATACCACATATTGTTAGGGAGACCTTGGGTACATGCGATTAAGGCAAAGAGCATCAACACTTCATCGGTGCATCAAATTTCCTATGCCGAGTGGAATTGGTGAGATCAGAGGAGATATTGATAAAGGAAGAATATATTATCAAATCGAGGTAAAGCATTATGAAGGACAAATGAAGAAGCGAAAAGATCGCAGGAAGATGATAAAAGCATCTAAGAAAGAAGAGGAATTTAGAATTTACATGATAAGAGCAAAAGAAGGAAAAGGAATACCCGCGAAATCATGGGAGAAGGGAGTGAGTTCGCGAAGGAAATAAGAGGACCAACTCCTATGGGAGAACCGAAGTCTAGCTATGTCGCAGCAAAACAAACAAAAGAAGTGAATGTTGGAACCGAGGAGGAGCCTAAAATCTTAAAAATTGGGACTAAAATGGAAGCGGATGAAGAGAAAAGAACTGTTGAGTTGTTGCGAGATTACAAAGACATTTTCGCATGGGATATGGATGAAATGCCCGGTATAGATCCATCTCGTGGCTTGCTATAAATTGGAAATTGACAAGAATGTAAAACCCTTTAAACAAAATATTAGAAAGATTGCGACAGCATATCATCCTCAAATAGAAGAAGAATTGCATAAAATGTTGGACGCAGGAATTATTAGACAAGCAAAATATCCCGAATGGATAAAAAATATGGTTATAGTTCCAAAGAAGAAAAAAGTAATAAGAATTTGTATAGACTTTCTTGATCTAAATAAAGCTTGTCCTAAAGATAGCTTCCTTACCGATATTCCACAATTGGTTGAAGCAAACGGCGAGAAATGAAAGGATATCTTCTCTTGATGGATACAAGGGTTATAATCAAATTCCTCTCGCCGAAGAAGACCAAGAACATCTTTGCTTTCTTTGCTCCAAGAGGATTGTCTTGTTATACAAAAATGCCATTTGGTCTCATAAATGCTTTGGTGCGACATACCAAAGGATGGTGGAGAAGGTATTCGCGAGATGGATACATAAAACGTTGGAGGTATACGTAGATGATATGTTAATAAAAAGTAGAAAAGCAAAAGACCACGTACGGGATTTGAAAGAAATTTTTGAACAAATGAGGCAATTTAATATCAAAGTAAACCCGAGAAAAATGCACTTTTGGAGTTGCCTCTGGAAAATTTTTAGGGTATATTGTATCCAAAGAAGGAATTCAAGTCGACCCGAAAAAGTACAAAGCGGTTCGCGATATGCCAACACCGGCGACAATAAAAGATGTTCAAAAGTTAAATGGGTTGTTAGCTTCGCTAGGGAGGTTCATCTTGCGATCATCTGACAAATGCAAGTACTTTTTCAATATCCTTAGAAAGGGGTCGAAGTTTAAATGGACAGATGAGTGCGAGAAAGCCTTGCAAGGAATAAAGGAACATTTAATTGATATATCAATTTTGCAAAAAGCGAGAAGAAGGAGAAGAATTGTTGATCTATCTCGCGACAACCTCGCATGCGTTAAGTGCGGTGTTCTGCGCGTGGACGCGGGAGTAGAAAAACCAATTTATTACATCGAAAAACTTTCAACGCTGCAGAAAGGAATTACTCAAAAATTGAAAAACTAATCTTGGCATTAGTTTATGCAACATTTAAACTTCGTATATATTTTCAAGCACATGTTGTCAAAGTGGTGACAAAAGTACCAATAGAATCAATGATGAAGAATTCAAAGAGGTCGGGAAGAGTTGAAAGATGGAATGCTCAAATAAGTCATTGCAAACTCAAATATGAAATACTATCTTCGCCAAAATCACAGGTTGTCGCAGATTTCTTAGCAGAATTTCCTTTGGAAGAGGATGAATCAGTAGAAGAAATGATGGATGTTGAGGAAGAACATGGAGATCCGAAAGATTTGTTAACGGAGTCGAATAAATGGGAAATATTGGTAGATGGGTCATCAAATGGAAGGAAATGGAATAGGAATTGTTGTGATATCGCCAGAGGGTAATAAAATAGCTCTTTCTTTCAGATTGGAGTTTGCATCAACAAATAATGAAACAGAATATGAAGCTATAATACATGCTTTGCGATTTGCAATAGAAATGAAGGTTTGGAGAATGTAAGGATTACTAGTGATTCACAATTGGCAATTCGCGGATAAAAGAAGAATATGCTATAAACGAATTGTCTTTGCAAAAATATAAGAAACTTGTTGACGAGTTGTCGACGCAGATACCAAGAATAAAGTGGAGACATATATCAAGGAGAAATAATAGGCTCGCAGACGCTTTTGCCTTTATATCAAGTATGATGACAGATCCGGTTGCGAGAAATATTAAAATACAAACACTTTTGATGCCGTCAATTGACAAAGAAGAAGAACAAGAAACCGATGTAATGGTAGTAGAAGATGGAACACAAACACTCTGCGAAGAAGATTGGAGAGCAGAGCTTCATGCATATTTGATGACAGGGAGAAACACCAAGAAATAGATTGGAGACACACAAATTGAAAAGCCGTGCAACAAATTATGAATTAAGAGATGGAGTACTATACCGACGATCTTTTAATGGGCCTTCACTTAGATGTTTAACAAGAAAGGAAGGGGAAATCATATTGAAGATGTTGCATAGTGGGGATGCTTTGGTAATCACAATGGAGGAAGATCTTTAGCATATAAAGCAAAAATGCGGGGTTATTATTGGCCATATATGCATGAGGACGCTTGAAACAAGTGTCAAGGCGTTGCGAGGATTGCCAAAGGCATGGGAAGAAAATACATGCACCAGGAGCTCTGTTAAATTCTTCAACAAGTGTTTGGCCATTTGGAAAGTGGGGATTAGACATCGTAGGACCATTTTTACCAGGAACGGGACAGAGAAGATATTTAATCGTCGCTACAAATTATTTCACAAAATGGGCGAGAGGTGAAAGCGGTACAACATATTCGTGATAAGGATGTTTTTACTTTCATATTTGAGAACATTATATGCAGATTTGGGGTTCCAAAGCCAGTTGGTATCGACAATGGGAAGCGGTTTGAAGGAAAAATATAGAATTGCTACTTAATGCATTTCGGATACGGTGTGGGAAATCAACTCCTCTATACCCGCAGCTAATGGTCAAGCGAGAGCGACAAACAAAACAATAGCAGATATATTGAAGAAAAAATTGGAAGGATGCAATAAAGGATGGTGCGAACAAGTACCCAATGTGGTATGGGCTTATAATACAACTAGAAGAGAAGCTACAGGCATGTCCCCTTTTTGTTTAACATATGGGGTTGAAGCTGTACTCCCGACAAAAGTTAAGATTCCAACTACAAAGAAAGAAGCTTGGGAGAAAAATCTCGGTCACGGGTAACATCTTAATCAAGTTAGATGAATTAGAAGAAAAAGAGAGAGAGCACTACAAAGATATGGAGAATTACCAGGCGAAGATTGGCAAGAGAATATAACAAGCGTGTCAAGATACGTGAATTTCAGCCGGGTGACTTGGTGCTGCGAGAAACACCTATATATCAGCGAGAAAATGGTGGAAAGCTGGCAAGAAAATGGGATGGACCTTATATCATCAAGGAGATAGTTGGTACAGGGGCATATAGATTAATGGATCCTGAAGGCAAAGATGTAGGGCAAAAACTAGATAGGCCGTGGAATAGGTTATATCTTAAGAAATATTACCCATAGAAGATGGAAGAAATGGAGCGAACCTGTGATGTAATGTTTTCGCGACGAATTGATTGCGAGATCAAAGGAAATAAAGAAAAATTGTGCGATGACCTCGCAAACAGAATGAACGCTTGAATGAATTGACAAAAATGAATGAGTGAGTGAATGGGACAAACCTTTATGGCGTACACCCTAGTTCGCGAATGATATTTCGCAAGAGGCAAATGTAAGACCTAAAGTACGTCATATAAGGGGAATCTCTTAACATGGCTCGGGTGGAAGGTTACACCGCTCCTGAAACTGGGTCATGGAGATTTGGGGCCCATAAAAGCCTATCCGGGGAGATACCTTGGATTTCCAACTATATATATAAGGTTATACCACTGGTTGGACGCCCGAGGGTCTCTTCCAAGGAGTCGAGTGTATGACCAAGGCGCCGAGGTACACGGTTGAGTCAAGAGTGCGGGGAGCATGGAACTTCCTTACCACTCTTGACAAGTCTTGGCACATGCTTTCTCGGCCCAAGAAAACTCCACTTAGGGTGTAGTCTCGTAACCATAAGCCCTATAGGTATAAGGGATAAGAGACTGAAAACAACCGGTTGTTGTTAAGACCGGATGGGAGGAGCTAGTCTTGTATGGCCGATGTACGCCTCCTTGAAGGGGCAACCAGGGAGAAGATAAGGGCGGCACCCTCCATTAGGGAGCTGATAAGTGTCAAAAGACGCAAATGTCATGAGGCTTTATTCTCGCAAGAGAATTTAGGCTTGTCATATTTGTGCAATGATCCTGCAGAGGCAATAATACTAACGCAAGGGTAAGACGAGATCAATGGGTTTTTACATGAAAGTGTAAGAACGTCCTGCGATTTCGTCGCAAAGACGACAATGTCGCGGGATTTTATGGTCGCAAGAACATTTAAACCTGTCATATTGTCGCAAATATAATGTCCTGCAGAGGCAAAAATACTTAAGAAATGATAAGACAAGGTCAATGGGTCATTACATGAAAATGTAAAGACGTCCTGCGATCTTGTCGCAATGAGGGGTGGCAAAATAAGACCTTTATTTAGGAAGGCAAAATAAGACCACACAAATAATGATAAGGCAAGATCAATGGGTCATTACATGCAAATGTAAAGACGTCCTGCGATCTTGTCGCGATAACAGCATTCAAGAAAGATCTTTAAACATCTTGAATATGGGCAATTGAAATCTTTTCATCGCAAGAAAGATTACAACAAAAGACTTAATGGAAAATAAAGTAATTGCATAATAAGGTGGCGAGATGAGTTCTTATAATAAGAAAGAAATAGAAACTAATTCATCCAAAACCAGACTTAGTACTTTACAATCAAAAAGAAAAATTCAACAAAGTTACAAAGAAACTTAATTCTCTATATCAACTTGCTCAGCTGAAGGAGATGGTAAAGATTCTTCAACAATCTTGTCAGCTTCACCCTCGCCAGTTGAAGGGTTTTCATCAGAAATTCTTTCGCAAGGTTCCTTATTGATAACTTCATTATTAGCGAGGTCTTCGCAGCTTTCATAATCATAATCACTGTCAGGAGAGTTGGGTACTTCATCATCTTCAACATCCAATGGTTCAACATAGACAGGATCGAGGGATTTAGAAAGTAAGATATTATTCACAAGAACTTCTGCTTTGGGAGGAAATTGACGAAGAAGTGCTTTTTGTTGATTTCTACTCTGGATATCTTTAAGATGATTAAGGTAGTTAAACCTCCTTCTGGCTCGGTCGCGAGATTGGGCAAGGGAAGCAACTAGAGTTGCATTTTCCTTGCGAATTTTAGCATGCGCCGCTTCCAAAGTAGATAGAGAAGAGTGAAGATTTTTCTCAGATTCTGCAGGAGTAAAGAAAGACATTAAAATTATAAGATGGAAAGTGGTATAGAAAATTAGAAAAGAAAAATAATGGAAAAGGCAGTCAAATTTTATGACTACCTTCCTTCTGCGAGACAAGATATTGAGTAAGGGCCAAGCAATTATTCCCCAAATTTTCCATGGCATTATCAAAATCATCACCGACAAGACCTTTTAACCGCGACCGCAAACTCTTTTCGTTAGAAATCAATAACTTATTTTGATTCGCAAGAGAAGAATGGGATTCTTTTAACTTGGTATAATCATCCTTGAGTTGGTTGGTTTTCACACTTAGATTTATTCTATTCTGAATAAGTTTATCTCTTTCAATGGTAGTATCTTCAAGTTTAGTTTTCAGTAGGCAGATAGACTGTTCTTGCTCATTCAATGCTTTTTTACAAGCATCAAGTTGTTGCGAGGATATCGCCACTTTATCCAATAAAGCTCGCTTCTCTTGAGATAAAGTTCCATTTTCATCTGATAAGGTTTCCAACTCAAAATTAGATTTATTCAAAGCATATGAGAGACGCGACACTTCATTACTTAATAATTCTTGGTTTTGAACTAAGCAGATGTTTTCTTGAGAAAGATTATTTATTTGATCCATAGAAAATGTATGGAGATTATCTAAACGATTATATTGCTCCATCCAGGCGTCTCTTTCCACTCGAGTTTCTTCTACAATAGATTCCAGTTGATATATCTCCATCTTACGTTTCTGGTGCAAAACTTGAGAGTCGAACCAAGTTTTTTTTTTTTTTTTTTTGAAAAAAAAAAAAAAAAAAAAAAAAAAAAAAAGGGGGGGGGAGGAGAGATACCTTTTAATTCTTCATTTTTCTTGCGAAGGTTATCGCAATCCAGCGAAATATTATGAAGGTTATTTTTCAAGGTCTTAATTTCTTGTTCCAAGGATGCTCGCGATATCGTATCGGAACCAAAGAATTTACCCAAAGATTCGAAAACACTAGATTTGGTGGGATCAGTGGAGGCTTTTTTAACATCATTCATGGTATCTGATAAAATTTTAAAAGCTATATCCATCCCTTCCAAATTTTCTTTGCTAAGAGAGATAGATTTTGAGGAAGAAGAAATAGTAGAGGAAGAAGGAAAAGTTGAGTCACCCATGGTTATAAGACCGCCAATTGGAGAAACCTGATCAATAGGTGGAGGCGAGGTAAAAGTAAAAGTGGGAAGAGGCGTATCTGAAGAATTTCATTCGCGAGAAAATTCGAGGATTGATTTATCCTGCGATGATATCGTAGGGAATGGTACATTATCTTGCGAAGAGGTCGCTACGAGTAGGAGATTTGCCTTGTGAAGATACTTTGTAGGGAAAGTAGAATGCTCGAATCCGAAAAGGAAACAGAGAGGAAGCAGCAGCGAAGCATCAGGTTTACTATGGCGAAGCCTTTTGGGAGATCTATCATCATTCTTATCATCCTGCGAATAATAAATCAATTGAGAAACAGAGGCAATAAAATTGCTATTAAAGGAGTAAATATTTCTAAAATACCTTACTACTCGCAGGCTGTTTTTTTGGAAGCGAGAGACTTGATTGCGAAGAAGATTTTGGTTGCGAACCAGTAGGGATGTTAGGGTTCACCACGGTAAACTTAGAACTGGATTTATTCTTGCTGAAACAAAAATGGTGAAAGAAACATCAAAAGAAGGATAGAATCAAGATGAAGTAATTTCAATAAGGAAGATCAATCAAGAGAATAGTCAAAATCAATGAAATTAACGAACCTGGATGCCATGAAAACGATAATAGAAAGATAATAAAAAAAAGACGATGAAGACGAATAGCAGGAAATAGTTGCAGACGATGAGGAAGATAGAGAAGAAGAGAAAGAATGTTTTTCACAGGCAGTTTTCCTTTAAATAGAAGAAAAAAGAGTGACCGGATAACATTAAATATACCGGTAAAAGGAGTAATTTTAGACACGTGTAAACGGTCATCCCAAAATTCAAGGAATTAAATTGAAATAGATTTCTGTGGGAAATTGAAAATATATTACTTCTTGTTCACTTCGCAAAGATTTGGAACTTCGCAAAAGAATAGAGGCAAGTACGTACTTTTCAAGTCCAGTATTCTTTCACTCGTTCCTTCATCAACAAATGTCAAAGATCACCACAGTAACAAATTTTTCCTTAAAAATCGCTCTCCAAGCAATATTCAAGGAAAAAGAGGCAAGATGTAGGACCAGAATATCGCGACATCAATACTTCGCGAGAATAATAAACGACTACATTGCGAAGGTGTCGCATGGAAATGATTTCAATGACGCATTAGATGACGAAAGCCAGAACGTGAGAAAAGCGTGAAGACTTGGCGAGATTTAGGAGTGTCGCAAGGAAAAACATTTATAACACTCGCGATGCTTCGCGAGTTATTCCCGAAAATAAAGGACAGCTTAGCTGTCATCCACTATGTAATACCCTATATAAAGGGTTGAGTAAGTCTGTTGTAGGAGAGGTCTTTTGGAATTGTTAAGCAAGTCATTAGGAGAGAGAAAATTAAGAGTGATTGTAATTTCTTTAGCTCTGTTCTACATTTCTTTGAAATCTTTAAAGAAAACAATTAATAAAACACATTATTATTCATCTTCAAATGGATTGAATAAGCAAATTCGAGTGAGGTGTGTAGTGTAGGATTTCCTGCAACTACAATAGTGTCCATGTCTCAGTCTTGAGAGTTTCAGTATTTTCCGATGCGCATTTGAGCAACATTCTGAGAAAATATGCAGAATCCAGGGTTTTTGCTGAAACTAGGAAAAATACATGAGATGATGAAAAATAATAAATGAAACAGGGAATTGCAAGGTGTGGGACCGGACACGGATAGGGCATGGCCGACCGGCTAACAAGCATTGTCCCACACTTTCCCACTTTTATGTGATTTTATGTATTTTCTCTGATTTGGGGGAAATTCCATGAAACTGGAGAGTTTGCTGAAATTAGGGAATTTCCATGAGATGAGAGAGATAAAATAATTATAAAATAGGGAATGGTGAAGTGTGGGACCGGAAATGGCCAAGGCATGGCGGCCGGCCAATGGGCATGGTCCCAGAGCACTCTTCCCAATTTTATGTAATTTTCATGATTTTAGGAAATTTTCATAAAATCAGAGAGATTTGTTAAAACCAAGGTATTTTGTTGAAATCAGGGAGTTTTCATGGAATCAGGAAACTAAAACAACAAATAATAATAAAATAATAGGCGTGTGGGACCAGCTAGGGTATGGTCGGCCGGCTAGAGCCCGGTCCCACGAGTTTTCCTAATTTTATAATATTTTTCATGATTTTAGAGAAAATTCATAAAATTAGGGAATTTTCATGGTTTTAGGGAAAATTCATGAAATCAAGGAATTTTCATAATTTGAGAGAAATAATAAAACAATGGGACGTGAGGTGTGGGACCGGCCACGGCTAGGGCATGGCCGGCCGGCTGGTGCTCGGTCCCGCGACACCTTTCCCTAATTTATTATTTCTTTGATAAAATCATGAGATTAGAGAATTTCCTTGAAACGAAGGAGATTTGCTCGAACAAGAGAATTTTCACGAGATCAGGGAAAAATAATAAAATATGACAAAATATAAAATTGGGCGCGGGACTGGTCACGGCATGACCGGCCAGCTGATGAGCCCAGTCCCCTGGCGCCTTTGCTAATATTTTATTATTATTATTTTTCCTTCCTATTTTGAATAGGTTTATCGTTCATTCATATTTTTGAAATGCTCGTTTGCGCATTCAAATGTTGGTCTGTGCATTATTGCTAAGTACACTTGCACCATTTTAGTCAGGGCTTATTCGATGCTCTGATGCCTGTCTCGTTGAATATTTATCACTAACTCGTGGAATTCTGCTGGGAAGAACCACGAATTGAAGTGACGAAATATAACGAAGAATCGTAGAATATTGCTGGTTATTCAGGCGATTAGAGATAATTAACTGATGGCTCTATACTAGCAGGGCTTCCTATCTAGGAGCATTAATTATCTGAGGGTTGAGCAATATGAACTTGCTGGATTGTCATATTCCTCTTGTATAGTCAGGGAAAACATGGTTGCATCCTGAAGACGTTATTGCTCTATACTAGCAGACACGCTATCTAGGAGCCGTCCAATCTTGCGATTCTATATAGTATGAGATGTGCCGTGGTCTCAGCTGGGAGACTACACATCTACATCTTCTCTGAGAGACTTTCTCGATCAGAGGTTTTATGGAATGAGCTTTCACGCTTAGAGACATGAGTCTCAATACTCATCCGATTGCCGGATCCGGAGTAATTACTGAAATTGCTCAGTATTCATGAGATGTGTCATGGCCTCAGCTGGGAGACTACACATCTACATATACTCGAGAGACAACCTTCTCGATCGAGAGATTTATGGCATGAGCTTTCATGATTTAATGAGAGACATGGGCCTCAATACTCATCCGATTGCCGGATCCGGAGTATAGTTTTACAATATTACCCTTTGTCGAAAATCCACCATCTACATTAATTCCCCTGCTTAGTGAGGAACAGTCATGTTCCTCAGTCAGCATTGAATGGTGATTTTCCAGGTACAACCAGAAATAAGTAATTGAACTTAGTCATAAGATAAGACATTACCGGATTTCGACTGAATGAGCAAACCATGGTTTGAGCGGAAACCCCAGTGGCATAATAGAGCATCATCCAGTGAGCAAAATTTGGTGTAGAACCGCTGATTCGATGGTGGAACCTTGGTTGGTCTAGGATTTACGGGCCGGGCCCAAAGAGAAAATCCTTATGGAATTAGGTTTTGGAAATAAAATTAGGTATAAAAGGAATTAATTCCTTTTTTTTATTATTATTCTTCCCACACGACCACCATCTTCTTCATCCTTCCATCACCTTCACGTCCGAGCATCAGGAGGAGCAGGAAAAATCGCCGGAGCTCTCACCCGCCGGCGCCGTACGTTAACCGTCCGGCCGGCACCGACCAGGTAAAAAAAAAAATTGTTTGCTAATTTCATGAGTTGTTCATGTTGAAATTCTATACGTGTGTATATATTAGCGTGAGTTTTGTAGAAAAATCCTTATTTTATTAAACGTATGTTCGTTCGATCGTTAGTTTAAGAAACTAGCAACAATCCCTAACTTGAGAGAGATTTTTCTTTGGAAATAGACCTGTCCAGTGATAAAATTTTATTTATGAGCTTTCATGGAAACCAAAACTTTATCTTAAAAGGTGTGAGCTTTCACAAAACCGAAATAAACCTCGTTTTAGAGAATAATGCTCATACGAAGGAAAATAGATTTTTTTTTTTTTGAAACCGTGACATATTATGATGAATATGATGTGTTTTGTTCACGTGGGTTTGTTCATATTAGATAAAATTCGGAAATTTACGTGAGTAATTCACGTTAATTACTGTTTTGTAAAATCAAAACGTGGGTTTTGAGTAACCTCGAAACTTCGACAATTTATTTATGATGAAATATTTTCTTGGTGTAAATTTCATAGTTCAGTTGTGGATGTTTGTACTATGAAAATTGTGTCTATGTTTTATGAAAAATCAGCTTTGAAAGTTAATAAAGTTTCGTTCGTTATTGCAGGTTTCAAGAAACGAACTAATTTTGGAGTGTTAACTCTTGCGGCACAATCACTATTGTTAGTGGAATCGTAAAGAGGTAAGAGTTAAGAGTTACCATTTTTGTAGATGGATTTATTTGCATGTCGATAATTTTATGCTCCTGGTTCTAGAAAATGTCAGCTTCCAGCAGCAGCTATTCCTCCAGCTCTTCCCTGAACGAGTGGAGGGTCACTTATGTTGAACTCATGAAAAGAAAGGATGAGGATGATGAGGCAGAGGCTCGTAAGCGCAGAAAGGATCGAATCCGGCGCAGAATACTAAAGGCTGAGGAGAGATGCCAATTCTTGGACGGGGTACCTTCTGACTCCGATGCTGATGCTTCTGAAGAAGAAACTACATGGGAGTTACCAGAGCGTAAGATCAAGCCTGATCGGTATTCCAGAGAGTTCGAGAGAACCATGAAGCAAATTGAAGCTGAAGCAGAAGAAGATTCAGACTCAGATGATCTTGATATCCATCCAGATTTCACCGATAATTTTGACAGTGACTCCGAAGAGGATTCCGAGAAGGATAATGATGAAGATTCTGAAAAGGACAGTGATGATGAATCTGACAACTCAGATGAATCTGACGAGTAGCTTTACTTTCAATCCCCTTTTCTCTTTTAGCATTTAAATATTTTTAGCTTTCGTAGTAGACATCTTCATTCAATCAACTTTATTGAAGTATTAAGATTTTCCTTTCAAACGAGAGACCCTTTCATTAATGTTATTTCTTCTTGATTGAATCAAATATAGTGAACCAATCTTCACACGCCGAACCCATTATAATCTTCCTTTGCTTGATTTACTGTTTCCATCTGTGAAAACATCCAGTCATAGACAATGTAACACACAAAGCCGTGTGACTTGCTGACCGTGCCTAGCTTTGGTCAGTCCCCAGTGCATTATTTTACTCCGCATCTCTAGTATTGACCTTGTTCAAAGACTTAGGGTTTCAGTAAAACCCGCAACTGAATTGACTATTTGAAGAAGATAAGTGCCTGCCGTATCTTGTATATATCTCCAAGGTTTAGGGTTTAATACTTGCGCAAACATTTCTTCCATTCCTGAGTTAGTTTCACAGAAGAAATTTTCGATTGTCATACCTTTCATACCATGTCTAGCGATAATACTTCTTCTCGAAACGGACTTCATTCGAAGCATGGAATAGAAGCGTCTATCTCGGTAAGTTGTACATCTTCTTCGTCCCTGTTTGATCGAGGTTATTGATCGTAGGGAATGATTTGTTGCAGGATAATCATAAAAATCCTTTTTCTCACAATTCGAGGCCCAAGCGGACTGTCAGAACTCCTGCCCGGTATAGGTCGGTTCCAGCTGAGACTGGATCATCTGTAAGCAATCTTACAATTCTTGAAGTTTTACCATGCTCAGTTTCGAAAAAATTAAACACTTCCTCATTTCGTCACAGGCGGACGTTCATGTCGTTGTTGATGCTAGAAGGAGAAGGAGTGGAAAGTCTGTGACCGTGGTTGAGGTTGAAGATAGCAGCAACCAGGCATGTGAAGATTCTGCAGAATCCGTGGAGACAGGAGACATTGTTCATGCTCGTGAATACCCGACGGATGGACTCTTGTTTGAAGCTGATTGACGCATTTTTGTGTCTATTTCCATCTCGATTTTGTATATTGTTAGTACCCAATTTTGTACTTATTATGGTGTTTTATGTGTTTGTAGGTATTCTTGGGCAATAAACATTATTGGAGAAATCGGCTCGAAAAGTTGATAAAGGCACCCGGAGGACACCTACTATTCGAACTCCATGTTGGATAAGGGGGATTCCAGTTGATAAGGGGTACACTAGTTGCTATCGGCACCCCAGAATTTGCTAAGGGGCACTCATCTCCTACGTTTGAAATCTGTTTTTGGCGGGAAATTCCCCCTTTCACCTGAGAAGATATTGAATCAAATTTGGAAGAGTTTAAACGAGATTCAGTCACAGATTATCATTGGGCTGGACCTGTTATGGATTAACAGAGTTAATATGGGTGTTGGGTTCGAGTAAATAGGGCATGATTATTGGTTTGAAGTAAACACGGGACGATTATTCTCGGTCTTTACTGGATTTGTTTTGGACGAGAATTACTCGAGTTTGCACGTACAGATGGTTTAATAGTACCCTGTTTTATCGAAACATGCTTGGTACTCGGGTTTCTATTGGAAAGAAAGCAAGCTTAGATGTATTCTTTACGTAACAGGGCATTGAGGAAGTTTCCGGAGTTTTGGTTGATTTATATTAAGAAGTTACGTGGAGTGAAAGAAGATATATTCTGTTAGATTTGAAGCTGTCGAGTTAAGGGAAATATTCAGACAAAACAAAAGACGTGTGAGAGAATTCTGGTGAAAGAAAAAGGGAAAGAAGAACAAACTTAACCGAGACTTGGGAGGAAAGAAAGGGAAGATTTTCTCGAGTATTTTGGCCCCTGTTTGATATAAATAGAGTGGTAGGAGGTCCAGAGAAAGGAGTCGGGAGTTTGGGGTGAAGCAGAGGCAGAGGCAGAAAATCACGCTGCAGGAGGAGTTACAGCAGCAGCAGGTGAAGAGGAAGAAGAAGAGTTACAGACGACAGAAAAGAAGTGTCGTTCTCAAGAACACGAAGAACAGACACATACAGACAGTCTTTTATACTGCTACACATATGATTTATCGTTTTCTGTAACTGTTCAATTGCAACACTTATAAACATTGCGTATCTCTGTATTAGCACTTTTTCGTCAATAAAACAACTTTGGAGCTATGGATTATTCTTTTGAGCGAGTGTTCGATATCATGAGGAGCTAAACCCCATCATTGGGATGACGGAGGAAGCCAATTCTCATCACTGTGGTAACTTATTTAATTCTTTTTATGACTTTTGCATTAATATAAATTGAATTATGATTTTAAATTAATTAGTTGTCATTTGGTTTGATGGGTTATTATAAGGAACCTCAAGCTCGTCAACGCTATTTGACTGGTCTATCGATGATCAAGAGACAAATTAACCGTTAATGACTCGATTAATTAGAGACGAACATTAATTAATATAAACTAATCTAACAACGATTTAGATATGAAACTAGTATTACTAGATAGATCTCGAAAAGTTATGCGAAGAAGACTACTCGAACGTGTCATCCGAATACCGGACGAAGAAGATATCACTGAATTATTATGAAGGGAAAATAATCATTTTAAATCTAAATCGCTTGGCTGCCCTTATCCGTATTTTGGGTGCCTTTATCATTCTGATTTGGTTTATCACCAAAACGTGTCGAGGAGAAAATCAATTCTCTTTTCCTTTTCTCTTTCTTTCTTCTTTCTTCTTCTCATCTGTTCTTTCTTCTCCTCCTCTCTGTCGAATTCTCTTCAGGGAATTGAGGTGAGTTCGTATAAAAGATTCACAAGAGCTTAGTATCACGTTGAACTGAAGAAGAATGTGATGTTGCTGCTGTCGATTGAGTTCTGGAAAAGCAGAATTCTGTTTATCTTTATTAACAACGAACGATCTAAAGGACGAACCGGTGTATTATGGATTTCGAGGTAGGTGAGGCCTGTCATCAATTCAGGTGGGAACCTTATAACCTTCTTGTAATCATTGTGTTTCCTTTGCGAGTATGATGTGCTTTTACTATCCATATGAATGTATATTGTGATTGCATTGAATGATGGTTGTTTTGATTGTAATTGTACGTGTGTGATATGCGTTATGAGATTTCCCTGCGAGGAGTGTCCGTATTTTCCCCACGGCTCTTAGCTAAGTCAAGTAGGGCGGTATGCCATCCGTCGGCAATAGTATTATATTTCTTGCTCATGTTGATAGAAAGGGCGGTACGCCATCCGTCGGCAATAGTATTACATTTCTGCTTATTATGATAGTAAGGCGGTATGCCATCCGTCGGCAATAGTATTACATTTTCTGCTTATTATGATAGTAGGGCGGTACGCCATCCGTCGGCAATAGTATTAGTAGAGCGGTATGCCATCCGTTGGTAATATTATATATACTATTTTATTTGAGGGAAATCACTTGTATGCATATCATACTTGTTTGTCTAACTTTCTGATCTTGATGAAAATAAAGCTGAATGTTTAGTTTCATCTTGTTTTCCTTCAATTTATATTCTTTTATATCTGTGAAGTATATTAATGATTACTTGCGAGTTATATGTTTACATTGAGCACCCGTTTGGGTTGATGTGCTCACTCGTTCCCACTTCAGTTTTCAGTTGCCGACGAAATGGTGCATGTGAAGATTTTCGTCTCCTTAGTTTAAAGCGTTACCGAATTGTGTTACATGTATGTATCTTTTGTATATGTGTATTCTTTATTTAGTGTAAAACAACATATTAATAGGTTAATAACATTTGAGAGTTCTTCAATTATAAATATCAGAGTGTTGGGTTCAAGTTTGTTTTTTTTAGTTCGCATCATGAAATTTTGATTCTTAAAAATCGTCAATCTGGAATTGATTCCTCAATTAGGTTGTAATCCTAATAGCTAAGTATGTTTAAGAGTTGGGGCGTCGCAGTTATGCTTAGCTTTAGTGTTTTGATAACCCATGCTTACGATTTACAATTAATGTTTTATAAAATCTACCTTGGCAAAGATTTAGAGTCAATAACTATTATTTTTGGAGTTATAATTGTCAAAGAATTAATAATTGAACCATAGAACATGAGTTTGGTGGAATCCTGAGTCCTAGTAACTCTTAATCTTGTTACCTTCTTTTGCATATTTTTGCTAGTTTTGATATTTTCTTTTATTAAGTCTAAAATCAACAACTTCACAAGTCCGAGAATCAAACCCTTTTCTTACCACTGTAAAAACTACATCAGAAGCTCCCTTGATCAATACTTTCCCGGACAATGAGGTGGTCGGTGGATTCGTCATTCCCAAGTTTCATGCGCCTCTGTATACCAAGATCTGGAAAAAGTATGGGCACATTGCTACTACGGAAGTGTGGAAAGGTTTTCTACTAACCCTCTTGACCACAGTTGCAGGGCTGTTACCGATCATTGAAGAGATGAACCAAATGCACCTGCGGGATGTCAAGAATCAGGAACTGCACAAGTGGGATGAGATGGTTTCCAATTGTGAGACATTGCGATTCAATGTGAGCTGGCTTCGTCGTCGACTTGAGATAATCAAAATTCATAAGGCGGCGGAGGCTGCTGATGCGATTTCCATGACCACTGCTTTATTGGAGGAGGAGAAGATACTGGATTTGGAGTCGGCTAGGGTCGAGAAGGCGGTTGAGGATTTGAAGGCAAAGACCAGGATCTTCCAGAAGAAACTTGACAGAGTTTCTTATATGGATTATCCATTGCTGGACGGTTTGCTCTGAGTGATCATTCAGGAGACTTGAAATGTAGGTTTCTGATAAGGTAGAATAATCTGATAGCATGAGGATTTTTTTGTTCAATTGATGAATGTTTGGTGAACAAACGAGCATTTTGCATGCTCTTTGAAGGAAATAAATTACATTTGAGATGTATTTGAATAAAGGTTAATTATCTACTGCTGATCAAGCATAATAGGCTTTGAGCCATTTGCCGTTGATAATATTTCCTTCCTTTCCTCCACTGACTGCTAAAATTTTGTAGTATCCACTAGACACCGCTTTGATGATAACATACGGCCCTTCCCATTTCGGAGAGAATTTGGGAGCAGACATGTCTTGTTGAATGTGCTTTGCCGTCTTTAATACCAAATCTCCTACTTGGAAAGTTCGATGTTTTACCATTTTGTTTTAAGCTCTGGATATTCTCTGTTTGTAGGCTTCCAAATACTTTTCTACTTTAGCTCTCCTTGATTAGATCATGTCCAGTTCAGCAACTCTTGACTTGGACACTTCAGCTTCATCCCATCGTATTCCACTAGCCGTTGCAATCCTTGCCGAAGGAACTTTTATCTCAGCTGGGAGTATGGCATCAGCCCCATAGACGAGCGAATACGGTGATGTTCCAATCGAGCTTCTTGGCGCAGTTCTGTAAGCCCACAAAGCCATGGGTAATTGCTCATGCCATGACCGCGGATTGTCATGAATTGTTCGACTGATGATCCGAATCAAAGTTTTGTTGGTGCTCTCCGCTTGACCGTTTCCTTGGGGATAGTATGGCGTGGAGAAAATCTGTTTGATCACGTACTCCTTGAGCAATTTTTAGACATCTTTGTTGGCGAAAGGAGTCCCGTTATCTTGATGATATGTTTGGGGACGTTGAATCTACAGATAATGTGTTCCTTGATGAAAGCTGCAATAGTTGCCCCTGTAGTACCTCTGAGCGGGATTGCTTCGACCCATTTAGTGAAATACTCAGTAGCCGTGATGATGTATTCGTGTTGCTTTGAGGATGCTGGATTCATCTTTCCGATGATATCAAGTCCCCAGCTATAGAAAGGCCATGGACTATTCAAAGAGTGTAATGGAAGACAAGGAGTATGAATAAGGTTACCGTGAACCTGGCATTGATGGCACTTCTGAACGTATGCGGTTGCATCGTATTTCATAGTTGGCCAGTAATATTTCTCGTGGATTTGGAGAAACAATTTCTTTTTCCCTTGGTGTTCTCCTTCATGAGTTTCTTTCAAGACTGTCAGGATTTCATCTTCGGCCAGGCATCTCAACAAGTCTCCTCCAAAGCTTTTGCGGTATAAGATTCCGTCAAGAAAGAAAATCTCTTAGCTCTCTGTATGAGCTTGATTGCATCTTTCTTTTCTGGTGGCGACTTGTTGTCTCGAAGGTATTCGATGTAAGGTTGCCTCCAGTCCCCAGCGTGATGAAGTGTCAGGATATCCAAATGATGAGGAGGCGTCTGACAATTAGGACAAGCTCCCTGCAAGGTCCTCGACTGTGCTTCCATGGAGGGCCAGTAGTATCCGAGTCTTTGGAGTCTTTTATAAAGTGTTATCACCAACGTCTGTCCGCACACTTCCTGATGCACACTTTCGAGTTTTTCCTTCGCTTCTTCTTCGCCGAGGCACCGTGATAGAGATGCATCTGGGTTACGATGGTACAAGGCTCCGTGGAGCAAGAAGAAGTTCTTGAGTTCTTTGATTCTGACTGCTCCTTCTGTAACGGAACTGCTCATCTCGTGAATAATAAGCGTCATCCAGTCATTTGCTTGAGCATATTCAGTTTGACTAAGCCATGTGGATGATACAACTCGTCTTTGAACTATGATAGCTTTCTATGACCCTTCGAATTGCAGCTTGGAGGCGAGGGTTGCCAAGCAATCAACATGTCTGTTGTTGGTTCGACCAGTATGAGTGATAGTTGTGTTGGAGAAATAAGTTAGGAGTCGTTGCGCCTCAGCTCTGAATGGAGCAAGCGTTATCTCCTTGAGAGAGTATGTCCCATTCATTTGATTGACTAACAGTTTTGAATCTCCTCTGATCTCCAGGTACCTCACTCCTACCTGTTTACCTAAGGATAATCCTAGCAAGAAGGCTTCATATTCTGCTGAGTTATTTGTACAGTGGAAATCCAACTTAAATGAATGTGAGAATACTTCACCAGATGGAGAGACCAAGACTATGCCCGCTCCTCCAGTATCATTGCTAGGAGTGGCAGATCCATCAAAATATAGCAGCCACGTTTCTTCCTTGACGATTGAAATTTCTAGAAATTCACCTGGTACATTATCCTGTAGTGTCATGGAATCTTCCTCTGGAAAAGCAGCCAATAAATCTGCTACTGCTTGACCTTTGATTGCTTTGGGAGAAACACATACTATGTCGAACTATGACATATGAAGCAGCCATTTTGCAGGTCTTCTTATCAAAGCGGGTTTGGAGAGTAAAAACTTTATGGGATCAGCTTTGGAGACGAGCACGACTCTGTTGGACAGTAAATAATGTCTGAACCTCTACATTGCATGAGCTAATGCCAGGCATGCTCTTTCAGCTTTCGGATATCGGAGTTGAGCATCCTTCATGGTTCGGCTGTAATAGTAGATTGGATGTTCGACGTCTTCTTCGTCTTCTTGAGCTAGCAGTGCTCCGATAGCAACGTCACTGGAAGCTGTGTATAGTATCAATGGTCGTCCATGTACTGGAGACCTCATGACTGCAGGCGATAAAAGTATCTGTTATATCTTCTGGAATGCCTCATGTTGAACATCTGTCCAGGTAAAACTTGCTCCCTTCTTCAGCAGAGGAGTGAACGAAGCAATAAGTTGAGCCAATCCTGGTATGAAGCGTCTGATGTAATTCACCTTACCCATGAAACTCTGTAGTTCCTTCAAAGTGCGCGGAGGAGGCATGGTGGTGATGGATTTTGCTTTGTCTGGATCGACTTTGATCCCTTCGGCAGTGACCAAGAATCCTAGAAACTTCCCAGAAGAAACTCCGAAAGCGCATTTTAGAGGATTCATCTTTAACTTGCATTCTCTGCATCTTTCGAAAACTTTCCTCAGAACTTCTAGATGCGATGCTCGAGCTTTCGATTTCACCACAACGTCGTCGACATAATCTTCTACTTGCTTGTGCATCATATCATGAAATATTGTTGTCATGGCTCGTTGGTAGGTGGCACCTGCATTCTTCAATCCAAAGGGAATCACAGTATAGTGAAAATTCCCGATAGGAGTGCAGAACGCGATCTTGGCAGCATCATGCTCGAACATCTTGATTTGGTTGTATCCGCTGTAACCATCCATGAATGAGAACATACCATGACCACTAGTTGCATCGACGAGCATATCAATGTTGGGAAAAGGAAAGTCATCCTTCGGGCAACATTTATTCAGGTTTATGAAATCTACACAACATCTGATTTGACCATTTTTATTCTTAACTGGAACAACGTTAGCCAGCCATGTCGGATGTTGAATAGGCTTGATAAACCCCGCTACCAGCAATTTCTGAATCTCGACCTTGATTTGCTCCTCGACCTCATGCCTGAACTGTCTTGGTGGTTGTTTGACGGCCTTGGAACCGGGAGTGATATGTAGACGATGAGTGACCAATTTTTCGTCCAGATCCGGCATTTCTTCGTACGTCCAGGCAAAGATGTCCCGATATTCTTTCAACAAACTTACCAAACCTGCTCGTTCCTCCTGTGATAACGCAACACTGATTAGGATTGGTCTTGGGTCTTCTTCTGTACCGATGTTGACTGTCTCAAGATCATCAGTAGTAGAGTTTGTGCCATCTTGCAACTGTTGCGGAGAATCTTGAACCTCGTCGTCAGGCGTTTGCTCGACCTGACATGATTCATTAGTGCGGGGAGACTCTTGATCAATCTCCCATATTAATTGATAATCTTTGCGTCGCCGATAAATGGTTCTTCCTTCCTCATCATGGATGGTTGTGAAGTTGGATCCTGGCGTCGCGACTTGGTCCTTACGGCGTTTGACGGGCGTAGCAGGTGATTTGACTGGTCTTGCTTCCGAAGATGGTGACGACGTGTCAGCAGCAGCTGCTTTGATAGTCTTCCAGCTCGGAAGTGGAGTGTTGTAAATCTTCTTGGGAGGTTCAGGAATGTTTCTCTAGGATTCGATGAATTCGGCATCATAGGCCAGGGCGTAAGGGGATGATGAAGCGACTATGCGAACGGTCTTGTTGTTGACTAGAGCCTTCATACATTGATGGTAAGTCGATGGGACCACCTTGTTGTCATGCAGCCACGGTCGCCCAAGTATCATGTGATAGTCAGGTTCTTGTTCGATCACATGAAATTTCACTTTCGACTGAATTGGTCCTACCCTCAAATCTACATACACATATCCATATGTATGGCTTTGGCTTCCTTCAAATCCTGTCATTAGGATGGGATGGCGAATGATTTTACCTTGTGGGAATCTTGCCATCCGGCGGGTCTTCATAGTGACGACGTTCGTGGAAGCGCCTGTGTCAACGAGAGCCCTCCTAAATTCGGTGCCTTTGATGAAACTAGTCACATACAATGCCCGATTATGTCCTTCATCTGCCATGCGATCTTCTTCTACAAAAGTGATGTTGTCGATCGAATGTTCAGACACCAGGGAGACCTCTTCAACTGCTGGGGTTGGTGGAGTTATTTTCACCTCAGACGATATCTGGCTGAGTACGGCAAACGTGTTTGTACGCTGCTCCTTGGAAAAGTGTAAAAGTTCACACAGATTTTCAACCAATTGTGCAACTTCCTGCTCCACTGGCTTCTTATAAGTGGTAAAACTGTTGGTTTGAGGCAGATCATCAGTCGGAGCATTTGGGCGTTCCACCACCTTAGCTCCAAGTATTCTTGTTACATGTACTAGGTTGGTGAACATGTTGTCGATTGTTGCTTTCAACCTTTGCACGTTTCTTGACAAATTGTTTTGCCTCCGCGCTAATTCAGTCAAAGTCGGGATTTCTCCATCATTCGTTTCGACGGAGATAAATAGAGTTGTGAAATATGACAATTCATTGTAACCAGAATTGTTCAAAGGAGTGTGAGGAACGTTACCATTCGAGGGATTAATCTCCCACTGTGGTCGCCAATCTGTAGATGGGGAAAAACGATTTGCTGGTTTTTACGGAATTGAAGAGTTGACCGTGTGGAGACTCCTTGAACCGAGCGAAATGTTGAACCTCACACAGATGCACTGCAAGAAGGGAGTGCTTTAAGTTCGAGAGATCAATCTGTAAGACTCCAGCCTAAACCAAGAACAATGGCCGTTCCAGAGTAAATTCGGTCACAAGAGAGGATGGGTTGATTTGTAGGAGGGAAGCTGAGAAAATGCGTGAGATTAATGGTGATCTGATATTGTAGGTGTGTTGTGAATTCAGCGTAAGAACGCTCTGAATGATTGAATTTTGCTCAATTGAGAGTGATTTCTCTGAGTTCGTGTAGACGAAAGATTGTCTGTATGAACTTTGATGAGAAATTGCTCGTTTTTACAAATGTTCGAGTGTTCGAATCTTGTTATTTCAATTAGGATTCAGAGACATTTTGTAATGCCGGAGTTGAAAACACCATGATCCCATGAAGTGTGACAGTTTGCTGGAATCAGAGAGTGGGGAAATGGGAAATCGTGTTAAAACCAGTTGCTCATCGTGCGGAGACTTGGTTCATTTTCCACCCACTACTTTGCTTGACTCTTCCAACCGATTGCACGACTTGCTCACATTCTCATCGTGGGTGAACACACGTGCCGTGACCGCCAAACCAAAACCCTAGTTAATATCCCCCATGTGACACGATTGATATCTCGTGATTGTGGAGTCGATTCTTGACTTTGTGGGACGATGATTCCATGTATTGTTGAGTTGAACATGTTTTGCAAATGTTACAAACTTATGAATCAAATATGTCTCACGAGACGAGGTATTATTATGTTGATTACCTAAGACGAGAAAATCGTGTTCTTTGAATTGTCGAATAATATTGATAGTTGAACCAATATTATTGAATCCGAGCAAATATTCTTTGGTTTGAGCGAATATTGCTAGTTTGAGCAAATATTGCGGTTTGAGCAAATATTGCTCGTTTGATGAATTGTTTGGTAAAGCAGGACCAAAATAAATATTAGTTTAAGATATCTTGATCATTGGGTCGAGTAAAATAAATCAAAACGTTGATCATGGAATCAACATAAAATTATCAGAGTATTTGAATCTGCTCCGAATCATGTTTCTGCTGAGCTCTGGATTCAAAACCCTAATTTTATCGAAATGATAATTTATTGCAAATTAATCTGCAGAGTGAAGCAGGGACCGGCTACATGGGATGACGAGTCCACCATGTACGCCCAGATGCTTGAATTAGAAAAATACCAAAGTCTCTTAGAGGACCAGTTGGTGAAAGAATGATTAAATGCTGGTTTAATCATTTATTGAAATAATGCTCGTGTGACCGACAAATAATAAAAACCTGTTCATTAACTGAGGTACAGACCAAGAGGTCATAGGGCCGGCTCTTGGTGGCCGTGGGACCAATGGATGGTCGTTCAAGCAAACTCTTAATTGTTTGGAAGAAGTTTGAACCTAATATGAGCAATTGAGCAAATTAGGTTAAAATCATTAAAACATGCGGGACCGGCTGTTTGCAGGCCTTAGAGCCACCCTTGGTCGGTCAAGGGGATGTGCTCGTGTCACCATAGTATCCATGTCTCAGTCCTGAGAGTTTCCGTATTTTCCGATGCGCATTTGAGCAACATTCTGAGAAAATATGCAGAATCCAGGGTTTTTGCTGAAACTAGGAAAAATACATGAGATGATGAAAAATAATAAATGAAACAGGGAATTGCAAGGTGTGGGACCGGCCACGGCTAGGGCATGGCCGGCCGGCTAACAAGCACGGTCCCACACTTTCCCAGTTTTATGTGATTTTATGTATTTTCTCTGATTTGAGGGAAATTCCATGAAACTGGAGAGTTTGCTGAAATTAGGGAATTTCCATGAGATGAGAGAGATAAAATAATAATAAAATAGGGAATGGTGGAGTGTGGGACCGGCAATGGCCAAGGCATGGCCGGCCGTCCAATGGGCACGGTCCCATAGCACTCTTCCCAATTTTATGTAATTTTCATGATTTTAGGAAATTTTCATAAAATCAGAGAGATTTTTTAAAACCAAGGTATTTTGTTGAAATCAGAGAGTTTTCATGGAATCAGGAAACTAAAACAACAACAATAATAAAATAATAGGCGTGTGGGACCGGCTAGGGCATGGCCGGCCGGTTAGAGCCCGGTCCCACGAGTTTTCCTAATTTTATAATATTTTTCATGATTTTAGAGAAAATTCATAAAATTAGGGAATTTTCATGGTTTTAGGGAAAATTCATGAAATCAGGGAATTTTCATAATTTGAGAGAAATAATAAAACAATGGGACGTGAGGTGTGGACCAGCCACGGCTATGGCATGGCCGGCCGGCTGGTGCTCGGTCCCGCGACACCTTTCCCTAATTTATTATTTCTTTGATAAAATCATGAGATTAGAGAATTTCCTTGAAACGAAGGAGATTTGCTCGAACAAGAGAATTTTCACGAGATCAGGGAAAAATAATAAAATATGATAAAATATAAAATTGGGCGCGGGACTGGTCACGGCATGACCGGCCAGCTGATGAGCCTAGTCCCGTGGCTCCTTTGCTAATATTTTATTATTATTATTTTCCTTCCTATTTTGCATAGGTTCATCGTTCATTCGTATTTTTGAAATGCTCATTTGCGCATTCAAATGTTGATATGTGCATTATTGCTAAGTACACTTGCACCATTTTAGTCCGGGCTTATTCGATGCTCAGATGCCTGTCTCGTTGAATATTTATCACTAACCCATGGAATTCTGCTGGGAAGAACCACGAATTGAAGTGACGAAATATAACGAAGAATCGTAGAATATTCTTTGGATATTCGAGCGATTAGAGATAATTAACTGATGGCTCTATACTAGCAGGGCTTCCTATCTAGGAGCATTAATTATCTGAGGGTTGAGCAATATGAACTTGTTGGAGTGTCATATTCCTCTTGTATAGTCAGGGAAAACATGGTTGCATCCTGAAGACGTTATTATTATATACTAGCAGACACGCTGTCTAGGAGCCGTCCAATCTTGCGATTCTATACAGTATGATATGTACCGTGGTCTCAGCTGGGAGACTACACATCTACATCTTCTATGAGAGACTTTCTCGATCAGAGGTTTTATGGCATGAGCTTTCACGCTTAGAGACATGAGTCTCAATACTCATCCGATTGCCGGATCCGGATTAATTGCGAAATTGCTCGGTATTCATGAGATGTGTCGTGGCCTCACTGGGAGACTACACATCGACATATACTCTGAGAGACATCCTTCTCAGTCAGAGATTTATGGCATGAGCTTTCATGCTTTAATGAGAGACATGGGCCTCAATACTCATCCGATTGCCGGATCCGGAGTATGGTTTTACAATTTTACCCTTTTTCGAAAATCCACCATCTACAGACCTTGATTTACTCATAATCTTCATAAATTACATCCTTCCGCTACGAACTAAGACTTTCTCTTCTTTGAAAACCTCTTGTTCAAATTACCGAATCACCGCCATCTTTATCCACGCTCACCGCACCACTTGTCTGGATATCGAGGTTACGTTCATCTCGAACCGGCATGCTTCAATAGAAGTCAATTCTATGAAACATCCTACTTTAGATAACTAGCTTGAATCCTCCACTTACACATTTAGATTAGCTTGATCGGATAATACTAGCATGAATATATAATCAATATGATAATAGAAAATTACACACGACACAAAGATTATGGTGGTTCACTTTTGTAGGCTACATCCAAGGTCAAAACCACCCCGAGAATCTTCATTACCATAACAAGTTATTACATCGTCACACATCATATAATCGACTAGTTATATAATCCACTAGCGCTAAACGTTAGAAAAAACAAGACATATTACAAAGAGTTTACCTCTTCCTTTGTTCTTCTTCTTCCATAAACCCCCACCGCCATGGTTGCTTCGACTTTAGACAAGAACATGAAGAACATCATGAGTTATAGTTTCTACCATATGAACCCTAGAAACCCTATATTTCTCTCATACCCGTTCTTTCTACAAGTCACTCTTTTCACATAGATTTTGCCCCATCAACCACCATTGTAGAACACAATGGTTGTAACCATCGGTCACTCTCATCCTTGAGAGGATTCTACAAAAGAATGGATTTCTACTCACAAAATAAGCCCTCTTATATAGTAGACAAATCCTTGCTCCCCATGTCTTAGAACTCCTAAAAATAGACTCACACCTTAATTAGGAAATTCTAAACTAGGAAACCACATAACTTGGGAAACGCCTAAGTTACGTTCCGGTAAGTTCCAGAATCTTTCTTGATGTTGTTTTATTCTTTGTTCGAACTTAATTTTACTCATCATCTTCACGAATTATATCCTTCAGCTACGAACCAAGACTTTCTCTTCTTTGAAACCTCTTGTTCAAATTACCGAATCACTGCCATCTTTATTCACGCTTACCGCACCACTTGTCGGGAAATCAAGGTTACATTCATCTTGAACCAGCATGCTTCCATAGAAGTCGATTCAATGAAGCATCCTACTTTAAATAACTAGCTTGAATCCTCCACTTACATCTTTAGATTAGCTTGATTGGATAATACTAGCAAAAATATATAATCAATTCGATAATAGACAATTACACACGACACAAAGATTACGTGGTTCACTTGTGTAGGCTACATCCGCAGTCAAAACCACCCCGATAATCTTCATCACCATAACAAGTTATTAAATCGTCACCCATTATATAATCAACTAGTTATATAACCCATTATCGCTAAACATTAGAAACAACAAGACATCTTTCCTTGTTCTTCTTCTTCCATAAACCTCCACCGCCATGGTTGCTTCGACTTTAGACAAGAACATGAAGAACATCATGAATTCTAATTTCTCCTATATGAACCCTAGAAACCATAGATTTCTCCCATACCCGCTCTTTCTACAAGAAACTCTTCTCACATAGATTTTGCTCCATCACCCACCATTGTATAACACAATGGTTGTGACCATTGGTGACTCTCGTTCTTGAGAGATTCTACAAGAGAATGGATTTCTACTCACAACACAGTACCCCTAAATTAATCCGCGATAAATTAATGAATTTCAACAGTCCCGAGTCGGGGCCAACGTGCTAAATTTATAATAAAATAATAATTTTTTTGAGCTTTCTATAGGTCCCTTCCAACATATAAATTAATAACTGTCCAATTTATATAAATTTAGTTTTATATTTATGCTAATTTGGTAAAAAGTGATTCAATTATAACTTGATTTTTCTTAAAATTGATGTCACATTAATTTTATCTTGGATTTTTGTCAAGCTTAGAAGAGTTTTTGGTGTTGTAGTTTCCTGATGCAATAAAAACATATTTAGTCTCTTCGCAGCTTTGATAGCAGTTTCACGAGAAGGTAACTCTATAACTACACTTTCATATTCGACTTCCACATCATCATTTTCGTCTTTTCCCGTGACACTCTTAATTATTTCTTCGTCAGTCAACAAATCTGAAATAAGGTAGTTTAAAAGAAATTCTTATTGATTAAATTTTGCAATTTTTTAGTGCCTTCATTATCTAAAGCTTCACTTAGATTCTCTGACGCGGTGTCATAATTTCCACTAAAGATTAGTATCTAACAAATTAGTATCTATCAACCGTACCCACCATAATTTGCATGATGAATAAGGTGTATCGGTTCATTTTGTTAATTTTTATATAAAAATTCGTCAAGACTTTGATAAATTAATAATTATTAATTTATGCGATTATTTAATATCTCGATAAATTGATAAATTTTGCGTGTCACGGACGCTATTATTTTATAGGGGTTATACTGTATAAACCCTCTTATATAATAGACAAATCCTTGCTCCCCATATCTTAGAACTCCTAAAAATAGACTCACACCTTAACTAGGAAATCCTAAAATAGGAAACCACATAATGTGGGAAACACCTAAGTTACGTTTCGATAAATTCCGGAATCTTTACAGAACAAAATCCCAACACAATGCTGAAATTTTCAATCGTGACTTGAATATGTGAAATGAACAATTTAAACGTAAATCATCAATTTAAACGTAAGTCATTATCTACATTGCTAAATTATATAGCTTCGAGCGCATACCTGCTTCAGGTAATTCTCCCTTTAACAAATTCACCAATTTGTCCAACTGTTTTTCCTTCGTATCATCAATGTCAGTAACCTGTATAAACAATCAGTTAAACAAACACATAGGGTATTTTCATTTTTTATCAAAAAGGTATTTTAATAATTTCACAAAAATGTTTTGGCAATTTACATCTTTATTAGATGGTTTACTTTTAGGAAAGATGGTGACTCGTTGAGAATATAGATTATTTTGTATTCTTTGATTGGTTAATTAGATCTGTAATTATTACTATAAGTATAATGAGATTGACTATTGGCGATGTTTAATAAGTGTTTCAGTTTATGTATAGGTGAACCTAACATTTCCCACCTGATGGAACTTATAGACATAATTAAAGAAATCAGACACAAGTAAATATACAAATAATCCAAGTTACTGGAAATGGGCCTAACATTAACTATAAGTTCTTTTTACTTTCTCTTAATTGGGCCCAATATATAAGCAGGCTTTATGCTGTCTGTGTTGTCATCCAAGAGGTGGAGGTCGCGTTAGCTTTTCTTTTTAGGTTTTGAGAACGAAAGTAAAAAGGGAGGAAAACATTAAAGAAGAAGGGGAAAACTTGGAAAATATTTTGGACTGGAGATAGAAAACAAATGAGGAATGTAAAAGACGAAAATTGAGAAACAATAATTCGTCTGCAGCAGTCTATACCTCACAAGTTGAGATGTTTTAACACTGCTGGGAAGGGATCTCGGTATACAGCTTTTATTAATTTTCTCTAAATAGCTAGAGATTCTTAATTTCTCATTGTAAATGATTTCGGCGGCCACAAAGTTAATCACTGTAATTTTGATAACTTTTGGATTTGCTATTTGAGGTAGGGGAACATAGCCAAGAACCTATTTTAATTAAGCTTTTTTTTTTGAACTTAACCAATTTTGTACGAATTGAATCACGGTATTGATGATGTTATGGGCATAATTATGAATGTTCGCTATTCTTAAATGCATTTTTGATGGGATACAGATTATCCTTGGGAACGGATTTGACCGTGGTCCTAGGTTATTAATCTTAATTAAAATTCCTGAAAAATTGACATCTGGGAATATTTTCGATCATTTTTTATCCATAAAATTATCAAAAAATTTGGAGCTTGTATGAAGCCTGTAAAATTCGAGGAGATTTTACAATTTCGTGTCGAAATTGCTACATATTAATTAAATCATAAGACTTCTAACGGTGTTAATATTTTTCATAGAAAATGAAAATGTGTCTTATTTTCGGTGGCTTTAAAATCATATAAAATCAACAGTTAGATTTCCCATATAAAATTTTGAGTATTCTGTTGCTACAAAATGGTAACATGAACATAAATCAAATAAGCTCAAATAAATTATTTAATGAGTTTGGGCTTGATAGCCGGGCTTCGACTATGGTATTGATGTAGCACTCCGGGTTTTAGGGCATGGGATCTAGGCAGGATCCGGGACCCGTGCCCTAAAATCAGGGTGTTACATGCATGATACCTATGGTATATATATATGTTATAGATTTTATGAGTTATGGTATCTATACCATGCAATCATGTTGATTTTATGAGTTATGGAGTATGTTAATATTAGGGTAGAGTCTGATTTCGGAAAAATGTAAAGTTCATATGATTAATTGAAAGAAAAATTATATAAGAGAGTTCTCTGAGATCATAAGAAACAAAAATAAGAATGAAGTAAACTTACCAATAAAGCTTTTAAAAGCTTCTTCCATTGTTTATTCTTCATTAAAAATTTAAAGTATACCCGTTCAAAACATAATGTTATCATGTAACTCCACTATTGAGATTTGTTAAAAAGATCAATTGTACGTTCAATAAAATTAAACAGAATTTTTTTCCCCAAAATCTAGATGATATAAAACCCCTAAAAAAACAAAACAAAAAAAAAAAACAGATAAAAGAAGTACTTACACTTGATAAATAATGAACCAAGAAACTTTCTCCCGCACCCAGCCCCAACCAAGAAGCTTTCTCCCGCACCCAGCCCGGCTATTTGTAACAAATCTTCAACTAAGCCTGCAGTTAGTTTTTTTTTTTTTTTTTTTTTTTTAATTTTGACAAGGTCCGCTGGGTTAAGGAAACCCAAACCAAGAAAGAAAAACAAAACAAGAAAACAAACAAAAAACAAACAGGAAACAGAAACTATCTTTTCCTGCGCCTATGATAAATTTGTTGAGCCTTATCCGCTGCCAAGATTTATCTAAAGTCTGGAGAGAACTCTCCATGTCTAATCTCCACCCAAGTATCACTAAGATACAGCCCTGCAAGATGGTCAGCTGCTTTGCTGGTTTCCCTATAACAGTGGGTAACTTTCCATGAAACAAACTTCCTTTTTAGATGCTTTATCCTTCTCCATATTTGTAAGACATTCCAAGGTGGTTCTGGTTCAGGATTAGTGAGCAAATTATACACAGCCATGGAATCTGAAGCAATGTGAATTTTAGATTTATCAAACTTGAGAGCTATTTTTAATCCCAACTCAACTCCCTGAAGCTCATGAGCCAAAACTGAGATAGGGGAACTGCCTCCACTAGCTGCACTTATAACCTCTGCAGTATGATCTCTAAGAATAGCACCAAAACTTCCAGCATCATCAGACATAGAGCCATCAGTATTTATCATAGTTTCATCAATATCAGGAGCAAGCCAAGTACACTCAATTGTATCTAGTTGAACAAATAAGCAATCAATTCTCCATATACTCATAAACCATCTCACATTTGAGTTGTCCTCTTCTTTACAGTTGACTGCAAACATTTTAAATCTCACATCTTGAACAATAAACAGACTAACTTGGTCTTGAGAGTTAAAAGTGGATCTAAAAATTCTATTATTTCTTTCTCTCCAAATGTGATAGATAAAAGCATTTAGCACCAGTTTTTTAATGACATCTGCACAATCATGACCTTTGAAATTTTGAAGGCACCAACCAATTTCCTCCTCCCAAGTGTCAGGAAGAACTCTAACATAGCCTAATTTCAAAATAAGCCCATTCCAAATACCAGAAGAAAACATGCAGTCATAAAACATATGGTCTTCAGTTTCTATAGCTTCACCACAAAGAGTACATGAAGCATCTGAAATAGTTCCTCAATTTAACAACTTGCTTCTAGTTTTTAGCCTTCTATGCAAAGCAAGCCAAGATATAAAAAGAGTGTCTAGGTATATGCTTTTGAACCAAACAAGAGAATTCCATGGAGGGGATGGCAGATGATCAGAAATAGCAGTATAAGTGTGTTTCATTGAGAACTGACCTGTGATGCTGGATTTCCAAAAGATTTGATCCCTTTCCAAGACATTAAAATCTGTAGTACTGATTTGCTGAACCATTTCTTGTACATTATCTTCCATATAAGAGGGAAAATTCCAACCATCTTCAGAAATGAACTCTGCAACTAAAGTGTTATCAGAAGCACCAATAGTATCAAGAATATTTGAGTCCACCCAATCCACTAGTCTCCCCTTAGGATGCCAATTATCATATAAGAAACTAGTAGAATTACCATCACCTAAGAGAATACCAATGTGTTGTTTAGCTAACTCTCTGTGCTCCAAAATTCTTCTCCAACACCAGGAACAATCCCGGGGAATAGGCATAATCCAGAAATCCTGGTTTTTGATAAGATTGCTTTTCACCCAGGAAGTCCAAATAGTTTCTCTGCCAGAAATGAGGTCCCAAATGTGTCTAAGGTTAGCAGCAACATTTGTAAACTCCAAGCTCTTAACACCAAGACCTCCTTCCTCATAAGAATGACACACATAATCCCAACTAATGGGGTTACAACTCTTTTTCATGTCAGCTCCAGACCATAAAAATCTCTTGAATTTAGTGTTCAGTTCTTTAATAACTCTCCTTGGAAGAATGAAGCAAGAAAACCAGAAGTAAAGCATACCACTTAGAACAAATTTAATCAATAAAGCCCTCCCTGGATAAGCTAGGAATTTTGGCTTCCAAGAATTTAATCTATCATCAACTTTCTCAAGCAAAGGTAGACAGTCTCTATAGGATAATCTAGTTGATAATAAAGGAATTCCTAAATATCTGACAGGTAAATCCCCTACAGAGCAATCCAGAATAGTAATAATTTGTTGTAAGGTGACATCTTCAATAGCAGAATGAAATAAAGAGGTTTTTTGGTTATTTATTTCAAGCCCAGTGCACACACTAAATTCAGTTAGAGCAACTTTGATACTATAAGCAGCTGAGGTGGTACCTTTAAAAAAGAGCATTACATCATCAGCAAAGCAAAGATGAGTAAGCTTTGTAAGCTTACATCTTGGGTGGAAACCAAAATTCTGCAGCTGCACTTGACGGAGCAAAATAACATTCAGCATCTCCATAGCTAAGACAAACAGATAAGGAGAAATAGGACATCCTTGTCTAAGCCCTCTATTAGCTCCAAAAAAACCATAAGGTGAACCATTCACAAGCACAGAAAATTTTGCTGAAGTTATGCAAAGAGAAATCCAATTAATAAACATATCAGGAAAGCCCAATTGTTTTAGAACATGAAAAAAAAAATAGCACTCCATTTGACTGTGTCATAAGCTTTTCGTAGATCAATTTTAAGAGCACATCTAAGAGACCCATTTAATCTGTGATAATTCCTGACCAGCTCATGAGCTAACAGAATGTTATCTTGAATGCTTCTTCCAGACTTAAAAGCCGATTGATTAGGACTAATAAGACCACCTAAAATCCTCTTCATTCTACAAGAAATAATTTTAGTGATACACTTGTGGAGAACATTACAGCAAGAGATAGGCATAAAATCAGAGACAGTTGAAGGATTCTTATTCTTTGCAATTAAGGTGATAAATGTGATATTTGCTTCTTTTAGAAGCTTAGATTTGGTGAAATTTTTTTGAATAGCAACCACCATATCATCACCCACAATGGACCAGCTTGATTTGAAGAAATGGCTTGAGAAACCTTCTGGACCTGGAGCCTTGCTAGACCCAATAGAATTTAAAGCTAAAACCACTTCCTCTCTAGTGACAGGTTTAATGAGGTCTTCAACATCATCTTGTTTAATACAAGCCTCAAACCTAAGACTAGACAAATCTGCATTCTCACAAACCTCAAGATCACTACCAAAAAGATTAGAATAAAACTCAACACATTCAGTAGCAATATCAATATCTTCAGTGAGTTTAACATTATCACTATTATGGAGAAACAAAATATTATTCCTGGACCTCCTTTCTTTGAGAGAATTATGGAAGAAAGAACTATTAGAATCTCCCAGATGTAACCATTTAACTCTAGATTGTTTCTTGAGAGCAGATTCTTCATACTTAGCTAATGTTACATACTCAACAACATAGTCTCTTTCTCTCTTAGATAGCTCTTCATCTAGAGGATGAGATTGAAGAAGTAATTGAGCAGAATCCATGTTATTTTTAGCTTGTCTTACATCCTCAGACATAGTTTTAAATTTTAATTTTCTCCAATTAATTAGATCACCCTTAATAATCTTTAATTTATTAACAAATTTCATCATAGGGTTCCCATTCACAGACAAATTCCAACCTGCTCTAACTAAAGTCAGGAAATCCTTTTCCTCAGTAAGAAAGTTATAAAACCTAAAAGGTGGAGGACCATGCTTCATATATTCACAAATAGACACAATTGCAGGGGAATGATCAGAAATACTTGGCACGAGAAACTCTGCTATAGATAATTGAAATAGCTGAATCCACTCCATGTTAACCATAACTCTGTCCAGTTTAGATCTAATAATTGCGCCATCTTGCTGATAGTTAGTCCATGTATAAAAACAACCAGTGAAAGGAAGATCCATCAATTGGGATAATTGGCTACAATTAACAAAACCATCATAATGATAAGGTAAAATAGGAGAACCTCCAACTTTATCAGAAGGAACAAGAATTGAATTAAAATCTCCAATAAGAACCCAAGGTTTACTATTAGAATCTGCAAAAGAAATGATCATATCCCATAGAGAGTTCCTTGTAAGGTAATAGTTATCTCCATACACCACTGTAACAATGAAATTTAACCTTGGAGAAGTAACTTCAAGGAAAATAGCTTGAGATGAAGCAAGAAGTAAAATAACTTGAATTTTGCTTGGGTCCCAGCCAACCCAAATTCTTCCAGAACAATTATGAGAATCATTATCAAGAAAACACCAAGAAGGATTAATGTTTCTTCTAATTCTAGATTTATTAGATGATTGAACATGAGTTTCAACTAAGCCAATTAAAGAAAGATTATTATTCCTTATAAGATTTTTAACTTCCATTTATTTCAAAGGGTCATTTAACCCCCTGATGTTCCACCCTCCAATGGTGAACATCATTTTAAATTAGGGAGAGAAATAGTACCTCTAGCAGACTTTTTCAAGTCTGCAATCTTTGGAAAAAGATTCATAGCTGGTGGAACAAGAGCTCCTCTCTTCTGAAAATGTGCTCTAGATCCAGAACCAGAAGCTACATTAGGAGGAACAGCTTCAACTGAAAAATTCCCTTGAAAATTTTCTTTATTAAATTCTGCAGCTCTCAAGAAAACTTCTTCATTCATCTTGTCAAGTAAAATAAACTTGTTAGTAGTAAGAAGATTTCCTTGCTCTCTTTGCTGAATAATGGGAACTTCATTAAGCATAGTGCTATCCAAATTAACATACACTGTATTGCTACTAAGATCCATCATAACTGCTTGAGCACTATCAGTACTTTCTGTTACCATAAGTCCCTCTTCTGAAGAGTATGAACTTGTTTCCACTGGATCCCTAACTCTTTTACCAGTCTTTAAAATCCAACCCTCACCATTTGTAGAAGTATTATTCTGATTGAGGTTCTTTGTACCTATCTTAGTTTTTGAAATCCAGCCATCTTCATCCATTGAAGTATTCTTCTTTGGAACCCATTTTTGCACCACTTTCTGAACATGCTTTACTTGTTTAGGGCAATTAGACAAATTATGACCAAATACTGCACACTCAGTACACTTAGGAGGCTTCCAAGAATAGTCCATTTTGATTTCAACTTTATCCTTACTCCCAAGAGTGAAAGTAAAAGAGTCAGTAAAAGTACAAGTAACATCTACTTCAACACATATCCTTGCATAGCTCATTCTAGTTTTATTCAAGGTTTGTGTATCCATCATAAGAGGTTTACCTAGATAGCTAGCAATCATACTCAAACCCTTATTATTCCACATAAATAGAGGAACATTTCTGAAATTCATCTAGACTGGTAAAGATTTTAATTCCGCAATTTCTTGTTCAACCACTTTAGACCAAGGTTTGATAATGAACAATCTATTAGAAATAAACATAGATCATATTTCTAAAGCACGAATTCTATCCTCAGCAGATTGAAAATCAAAGATGAACATACTCTCACCATGAATTGTCATTTGGAAATAACCTTTTGGTTTCCAAGCACGATTTACAGCATTCTTCACCCAATTAAATGGTAAGCGTCTGCCCACAAATGCTCTAATAACTTTATCTTCGCATTTCCGAATATCTTCATCAAAAACCTCGTAGGGTATATCCATTTCTTTTTTCCCATCAATAATTGGATAAGAATAATACTCCATATCTTCAGAAATCAACATATCCTTCTTTTGATCAAAAAGAGAAGACCAAGTTGCTTGAGAACTACTAGCACCTGATTTTGGAAAACCTTCAAATCCAGGTGGAATAATTGGATCCATCACCAAATTACTATCAGAGACATTGGAAGCAGTATCAACCCCCAGTACAGGGACCTCTAGAGGCAAGGGGGAACCCCTAGAGGGATTGATGCCGGAGAAGAACGCTGCATCTCACCAGAGGAAACACAGAGAAACGAGAAAAAACCTAAACCTAATCGCCTTTGACTTAGTCAATGCTCGACGTCCCTTTTGCAATACTATCTTTTTGGAAGGTTAATATCACTCAGCCTGCAATTAGTTGGCCCAACCAAAATTCATCACTTAGTCTAATAAGATGGCTACACACGAATTTTTGTTATTTAAATGCGTTGTGCTCTATGTAAGGTTTAGCCTCATAAAGCTTATAGGATGTTTGGCTTATAAGCTTATTGTAATCAAACCTTAAATTCAGTTGTATCTAACTCATGTTGCAACGACACTTGCATGTATTTTGAATCTTCTTTAGTTAATCTGAGTTATAACTATTAACATGTGCCAGTTAAGAACATTAAAGTGAGACCCAAGATCCTCATGTATGAGGTTGGAGAATTTCTGAGTATCTTTACGCCGTTCAAACCTAATCATAATTTTCCTTGAACAATCAGTGAGTATTTGTTAATAGGAAGTAGATCCCCTAACTTAATTTTTTTCACTTAACTTTGCGCGTTAGTTTTTTTCCGTAGATCTTTTTATCTCGGACGGTAAAAGATGATGAGCCATTTGGACTTATTATACTGATATAGCTTGGCTCAATCCAAGCTGATCATCACTGACCTAACGATGGTGTTTTTCTTTTATGAGTTTTATTTTAAGGTCAAACAAGCCAGTAGTCTAGTACTAACTGTGACGGAGCCAGAAAGATTTGGCTGGGGGGACAACTTAAACAGTGAAGGATGATACCATCTTGTTCGGCACAAATTTTTTTTTACACATTTTCTCCACACACAGTAAAACTTTATTCAAATCATTTAGTTAAGATCAAGACTATTGAGCTAACCAATCAATTTAGCTGTAATTATTTAAAATAACTGATCAATTTTTCGACTTTTTATCCACAAGTAGTTATCGGTTCACTAATACATCCTAAATTTTCTCTTATGTACAAAAAATTAGGGGGGACAAATATTCTTTTCAACTAAATTGAGTTGTCCTCCCTAGTCCAGGAGTGGCTCCGCCACTGAGTACTAAGCTTCGTGGAATCCAGGTCTTTTTTAGCTCCTCTATCATAGCTTTACATCCAAGTCCAAACTCTTTTTTTAGCTCCTCTATGTGTTTGCTACTTAGTTATGAAATTGGATTTTTGAAATTGATTCTTTGAGATCATCTAATAATTATCTTTCATCAACCAATGGCTTTTGCCTTTCGGTCTGGGGTTTTTTCCTTTCATCTGAGGGTGACACTATTTTTAGTTTTTCTTATCATACAAATTAATAGACTTGATTTTAATTTTCAATTGGGTGTGATTATCGGCTGAGCACAGAGAAACAATCACACGAAGGCCCTGATAAAAAAGCATATCGATATCGTTTTGATTTACAAAAACATAAAAGAAAGTTTTTATGTTCCAGAATCATTAGTTTAAAGAGCTACAAATATAAGAAGAGAGAAACTTATATCATAATCAAATACCTAATGGTAATTCCTATTTTAATTTGACTATTTATTCATCAAGCATTCTATAAGAGTCGTGCTTTGAGAGGTGGGTTTGGAAGGTTCCTCAATGAGTGATAATGAGGAATTTGATTATGATAATGAATATTTGAGAACATGATATGATTCATTTTTTTTTAGGTTAAAATTGTAGATTACACTATTTCTCAGTGCCAATTCTATGTTAACATCGAAGTGAACTCTGAAAAAAGAATTATCGGCTCGCCTAGAGCCGAGCTAGGTTTTTATTTAGGTTATATTTGAGTTAGTAATTTTGTACGTCAGATTTTATAGAATCTAAGGTAGACAACTGACGTCCAAAATTAAGTAAAAAAATTAAGTCACCGGATCCGCTCCCTTGTTAATAAGGTCCATTAATATTCAGTTTATCTCAATTTTGGAAAACTACCGAAGTTACACCAACATGTTATTACTCTGTATTCTCAGTTTGCTATGGCTCTTCCCCGATACTCAGGGACGGACCCAGAACTCTAGGGCTGAATGGTAGGCCTCGGAATGTGTATATTTTTATGACCTACTTGTAATACCGCAAGTGCACGGCGTCTATCGGAGACGCGGCAAGTACGGGTCGATCCCACAAGGACTTGTGGTGCTTATGTTGATCAAGGCTTGCTAATTGAATTCAAGTGAGTATGTAACATAAAAGTTTGAGTGTCGATGCGACTGAGATTTAGCTGTGACTCTAAACTAAAGAGCAAAACAGATTATGACAAATTGGAAAGTGACCAGGGTGATTATTTCCACCACCTGTTCTTATGCTAAGGCTATGCAAGCTAAATTATGATCATGTGCCTTCCTTTGAAGGTCTTAGCTAGATATTCATTAACTAAATTTGTTAACTCCCCCCTAGTATGAGTGGTCTTCTTACAGTACCACTCATCACAGGTTTGTAAACTCAATGGCTAACTACTAATCTTAATCATGTAGAACACAACAAAACCATATCAAACAGACATGCTTCACATAAGAATCAGGGGTTTCATCAAACACCCCTGTGAATTAAATTAAAGCATTACAAAGATAATAAAACAAAAATTAACTCTAAACGACGCTATGGCTAGCCCAGGCATGCTTTCTATCAACACCCATCACTGCTATTTATACATGCAAGAAAATCCCCAAATACCAAACCCTAATTCATTTAAAGTAAAAATTAAATGCAAAATAATTCGAACAAACTCTAACCCATACTCCTAATTTGTCAGTTGGCTCTACTCCTGCGGTTACGAGACTCCCTTGCTCTTGATTTGATGTAAGAGAAACCTAGCCTCAATTATCTCTTACATAGCCTCTAGGGTTTCGAGAGAGGCTAGGCGAGAGATAAGTGAAGCTAGAGAGGGTGTGGATGTCGGGGTGTCGGGAGATGATGGAGTTGGTGGCGAAGGTGGCTCGGTGGTGGTATGGGTGAAGACGGTGGGGGAGCGAGCTACCTCCGTGATGGAGACGGGAGAGAGAGCAGAGGAGAAGAAAGAGAAAGTGAGGAAGAGAATAGACTTGTTCGATTAGGGTATAGGGTGTTGGTAACTTTGGTGTGAGGCGGGTACGGCGACGGACGATGAGGAGGCCTCGGCGAGCGTAGGATGTGGGCGATAGAGATCTGAACGGCTCGGGATATAAGTCGTGATTCGATGTTGAGCGAGAGCATCAAACGTTGATGTGCAAGGCCGAGCGAGCGTAAGATGTGGCGAGTGAAGATCTTAACGGCTCAGGAATGATGGACTCGGATCCGAGTCACGGGTCGGAGATGGATAGCTTGGGCCCATGTCTTGTAGATGAGTTGCTACTTGTTGGGTTGAAAGCTTGCTGGCGCGCGGGCTTCGGCTTTCTGCTCCATAGATGCTCGACTCCAATTCTTCGCTCTTTGGCTCCTCAATTTCTCCGGACTTTATTTAGTACCTAAAAACACAAAATTAATTAATACAAATATTTATTCTTGAAAACAAAGAAAACACAGAATCTGGGATAATATCTGATTTCTAAGCGCAAAAGATGAGTAAAATGCCAATAAAAAGGTGTATAAATATGCACTATTTGGCACTCATCACTGAACTGTCATTATATTACAAACCGGCTGAAGGCTGCGAATTATTTTTCTTTTTTTGAACGAGCCGCGTGGTTAGTGGCTACACCAGTAACAACAACAAAAGAGTAAATCTGTTGTTACGAATGATTAGTTTGCTAGAAAGGCAAACTTCGTGTATTTATAGACAAGGAAGTTTGGACACCAAGGAATTTCCAAAACCGAAAATATTCTCAAGATATTCATAAAAGCACAGATTCGGTTTTCATAATTCACGAAATGCTCTATCCAAAAATAACGATCGAAATCTCTCGGAAAATCTAATTAGTAAATGCACATTACTAATTCTGTAATTTCCCTACAAAATGAAATTAATAACCTTAATTAAAAGATTCTTAAATGAAATTAATAACCTTAACCTTAATTTCGATCCTGGGATTCTCTTACCTTAGCCGTTAAGGAATATCTTTGAACAATTATAGAAATAAACATTCACAGCACGTGTTCAAAGTTTGTCGACATCTTAACTTTGTAAGTTCTCTTTCACACTTACAACCTTGAAACTGATTTGCCACACTTCCAAACAAGTTTAGAATTGATTCATCTGACTTTCAAGAACTATGTGATTGATCAAACCAATATTCAATCACAATCATGGGTTTACGGTTCTACCAAATCAAGTTTCGGTTCTACCTTCATGTGAGTACTGTGCATAGTCACACTAACTTCCCAAAAGTTCGGTTGACTAGGTACTAGGATCGGTTCCTTGTACTGCACCCCATACAAGGATCGGTTCCCTTTGATGTACTGCACCCCTTACTAGGATCGGTTCCCTTTCCCTTACAAGGATAGGTTCCCTTTCCCTTACAAGGTCAGACATACAAAATCCAATCATACCACAGGTGATTACTTAAGATCGGTTTTACGAATAAAAGTTATACCAATACATAAGTCAGGCCTTTGCGAACAGTTCTACCAAGAACACAACAAGTTGTGAGCGGTTATACTCTATCACATATATTGGTTGTTCATAAGATATGCATAACAAAACCAATAACACCTGGCAATTTCCTTTTCGGTCCACAAACAAGTTTATGAACTTACTTCCTTAGAACACATGTAAACATTGTTCCCTAGGATGAAATCCTCACCTCATACCCATACATAATCACAATAGCATTCAAATGATTATGTCGATGTCTTATCTACAAAGTTTAATGGTTAAGTAATAAACCTCGTATTGTATTCCTTAATACTATGTCTATCTAGAGTTCAAATATGCTTCGCAGTTATGTTTTCAATATGCACGACTTGAAAGATACGTTAGGGAATGAAACAGTTCAATTCAAATATCACTAACCTCAAGTGGAAGGATGATTGTTGTCGTTGTAGCTCCTTGCTTCTTCACATCTTCAAGTCTTCGCAATACTTGTAATGTCTCATATCCTAACACTTTCAAGCTAACCTATATGAAGTTTAACTCTAGTACATAATCAAGCGACTCTTAACATGAGTTTTGATTCACTAAAATATGACAACCAAACTTGACATACCAACGCTTGGTGGGTTCAACCGAGCCATGCTCTAGCAATCTCCCCCTTTGTCAATTTTAGTGACAAAACTCTTACATCATATGGATAAACAAATTACAATAATTCATTACAATCCGCTTGATTCCCGATTCAACAGCACAGTGAAACTGCTTACATTCAATCCTTGAAAATGTCGTTGTTGACATTATAATAACAAAGCTATTACTCCCCCTAAGGAAGATAGGTAGATATTAAATCCGCACATCTTTGTTATACCAATCATATGACATGTTACTCCCCCTTAGTATGTGCTTTCACTCTTTCGTTAGATAAAAACATTCAAGTACCAATGTTATTTTCCCTAGCGATGCCAATCAATATAAATATCAATGCCAGCATCACCTGTTTACTCCATATATTTCTCCCCCTTTTTGTCACAAAAATGACAAAGAAACGAAAAAAATAAAGGACAACACGAAAAGAATCTTACGAATCTCAGGATAGACTTGCAAACCTGTAGAGTTAGGCACGAGGGTTCCGCACATCATGTTCTGATAACAACTATCAAAACCGAAACTACAAGTAGTCTTATTTTGATATGTTACCAAGGAAACAATTGTCCGAAACAATTTTTCCAATTTAGTTTAGCAAACCAAAAACAACTAAGCATGTTAGTCCCTTCGCTAAACCGATTGTTCAAAAACAACCGCTTAATTCGATAAGACCAAAATAAAGATAAACTCCATTTTTCTCATCAGGTTCTAATTATCCATAATTTTTACTTGGACCTTTCAATTTTAAACAAGACAAGTACTAGGTTATTTAAATAGCATTTCTTGTTTAGGCATTCGATTAGACTTGAATAACCGAAACCTTACTTCGATAAGTCTAACTAAGATCAGAGTTAACTTAGTTTCTTATTCGGAATCGAATTGGACTAAACAACTCATCACGTACACATATTATTTCGTTAAGCCATAAATAATTCATACAAACCAAAATAAATCAACTTGCATAATTATTCACCTCAACCGGAAGCAATTAAAACAACATAGACATTATAAGCACCGCAATTGCACCGTAATTTTGTAAGCCTAAACGATTGATACCATACAAAAGCAAGATAACAATAGTTTTTCTTAACCGGAACCAATTGAATCACACACACGCATCAATTGTACCGAAATTTTGTAAGCCTAAACAATTGATACCACAAAAGAAAGCAAGATAACAATAGTTTTTCTTAACCGGAACCAATTGAAACACACATCCACACACACATCATGGAATAAATATCAATTGAACCAAAATTTTGTTAAGCAAAAGCAACAAATATATATAATATAAACTCGGGCTTTTCTTAAACAGGAAAACAATTAACTAACAAGATTGTTACCTCAAATTTCGCATCCACTTCTCCAATATGATTGCATCTTCATCCAGGGAGAATTGATATCGAAATATCACCACGTTGTCATCCTTATGCGTGAACAAAAGAATAACAACAAACCTCAACCTTTACCAGAGAAAGGTTGAAAACCGATTTTAACAATTGCAAGCAAAAGTTGAAAACCGTCGAAACACATATGCTTTTATGATAAACCAAAACCGATTCAACATATTGTGACTTTTTCACATATTGTTTCTATCAGAACCCCTCATAATCATTTGATAAATCCTACCTACAAGGGCTAGAACTTAATCCCGCTAAATCAAAAAGTCACCCAAACCATGAGGGTTCACAACATGAGATCGAATATTAAGGTAGTAAAACCGAAATCAAACATCCCATAAACATACATAGCAATAAGGTAAAAGCAATTAAGCACATGCTATATGTAAAAACCGAAAACTATCACAAGAAAAATACAAATCAAATAATTTTGTTCATAATAAGATAGTTTTATTCATGATAGACTTTATTGAAATAAATCAAAAACTCATGTCTATTTTTCTTGAAGAGTTTTAATCTTCATTTATTTCTGAGAAGAACATTCCTTGGGACCAAGTGCTTTTCTCGTCGCTCTTCTTCGATTCTTGATTCTTGATCCCAAAACTCTGATTCAAAAGTCTGAATTCCTTTAAGAGTTTCTATGTCTTTCGAGCAGTAAAGCTCACATGTTTCTGGAAACATTCAAGTTGTTTACCTATACTTTCAAGGTGAGTAAGAAGTATCTTTTTGTAAGAATTAGGTGAAATTCTTCCAATAATGTCATAGTGGGTTTGTATCCCAATCATTTGACTTATAATCTTATTAGTCACAACATTAATGCTCAATCTTTCTTGATGAAGCTAACTCCCTTTAGGGCTTGATATCTTCCAAAGCATGTACTATCTACAAAGTTTGTAAGATTATGCTTTCCTTCGATCAAGTGTGGATTCTTGATTTTCTCAACTTCTTCGGGAGATAAAAGTTGATTCATGAAAAACTCATCAATTTCAGAGATCTCTTCTCTTGTTTTCCTTTTTCCCATACTTGCAAAATTATGAGAAACCATAGTTACGGTTTTGCGCAATCTTCCCCAATATGTTTGAATACATAGCAAGAGATTATCTTTTATAGGAAGACTTGTCAACAAAGACCGGAAATAACTAGTTTTAGGAAAAACACTCAAAATCGGAAACCGTGACTTGAGAGGAAACAATTTCGATTTCGTGTCTAAGTCTTTCTTTTGGAAAACCGGTTTTCTATGGATTTGGACCTTTATTTCGGATTGATTCCATGTTTTGTCCAATAACTGTGTACTCTTTTATTACCATAATGAGATAATATCACTTGAAATTTATTCAAGAATTTATTAGAGTATGCGAGATAGAATTGAACAAAATACGATATTCGTTGAAAATATCATTAGAATCCAAAAACATATATTTCAAAAGATCACTTGCTTCATTGAAATAGTTGTGAGGTGCATGAAGCAATCCAATTTTAATAAATTTATTAACCTAAAACTTATTCCATGAAGGAACACATGTTTTCCAAAATCGCATCCTAGATTGCGAAGCATTAATGAAATTATATCTCGAAAATGTACATGTATATATTTTGGTAGGCCCTCCAAAGTATATTCAATATTCCGAAATTATCAAGAACACAACAACCATGGTTCATACAAATCAAAAGAGTAATCTTATGCATTTTCAAGATACAACCTTGTTACATAGGCCTTAGCATCATTGTTACACAACAAGATGATATACAATCCTATGTTTACCAAAGGAACATGTAAGTCACTCAAGATATACATAAGCATGATTCCTAACATATTTAGGAATAGGAGTATTGCATACTTCATACGTGATCTCCACCACGATCTTGTGACCCGACCCGCGACCGGATCCGAGCCGTACCTCCAGGCCGGGTGAGATCGCGGCTAGTTACATCCTACGGTCGCTCCCTCACGCCACGTCGAACCTCGCTGCAATCGCTCAACAACAAACTCACCGACTTATTTCCTCACTGTTCGGATCTTGCAGCTAGATCCCCTCGCTCGCTAGGCCTCGGCTCGTCAAATTATCTTTGCTTTGCTTCACATTGAAACTCCCTACCTATACCCCACATCGACCAAACATTTCCCCTTCACTTTCTCTTTCTTCTCCACCCACTCCCCTCTGCAAAACCCTCACCTCCACCTCCTTCTTCCCACGCCTGATGCAGAGACATCATCGCCTCCATCTCCCTGCCATGCAATCATTTACTCCATCACCACTCTCTCTCTCGGATTTATCTATTTCATAGTTTATTCAACCTAGAAGCTAGGTTAAAGATAAATAGGGTTAGGGTTTCATCATAACCACCCCGCATGATCGATGGGGAAGTCAGAGACGCAACAAGGAGAGAAGTAGCAGGTTTGGGTCATCATATTTTTGATTATTTGTGTAATTGAAAGGATATATATTGAGTTTTGAGGGATGAGAGAAAGGGCAGTCAGTTTTTAGGGTTCTTAGTTTTAGTTCTGCAACTTTAATTTTTGAAATTGTTTTAACTCTGCATCATGTTCTAAACAATTATATTAGGGTGTAGATGAAACCCTTAAATTCAATTGCAATTTGATTTAATTCTCAATGTGTTCTTGTGGGCTAACATGATTAGGATAGGAATTTAATCTTTAATCTCGAAGCTAGCTTGTGATAGTTTGTCTTGTTAAAAGACAAACTATACTAGGAGTTAGTAAAGGAGATGAGTTAAGTAATCATCCATAGGAAGCTTTCAAAGGAAAGCACTAGAACAAGGGGAGCATTTCTATCAAGTTTCATAGGATTAAAGTGTGAATTCTATCACCCTAATACCTCTCAACTATTAGTTTCAATACCTTGCTTGTTATTTCCCTTAGCTCGTGTCATGATCCACCACTCAAATTTATCGTTAATCGACACACAAACAAATCAGAATATCTTTGTCACTTGTAGAAATCGATTAAGGAGAGCCTTAGTCAATCTTAGCACACTCGGTTCTGTATAGGAATGACCAGTATTTGCCACCGGTCTATAACTAGACACGCGTGCACTTGCGGTTTAGACATAGTCGTAGGAAAAGCTCTTTAAAGCACCTACAAGTTTTTGGCGCCGTTGCGGGAACTTGGCATGTGCCTTGTGCTCTTCAACTTGCTACTTGATTTTTCGACCCATTTTTGTACATATGTGCATTACAATCTGCTCTGAATCTCGTTTGTCTTAACTTAGATTAAATTTATGCATTTGTACATCTTCATTACACCTGTGTCATCGCATCATTGGAGAAGTAACTCAATCCATCTTTGTACAATTTCATTACACTCTTTGTCATTACCCTTTAACGACTTACTTCTCATGCCCCGTAGCTTGGTCTCGCCCCGAACAGAGATAACCAAACGGTGGGCTGATTATTCACACTACGAGCATTATTCTTTTGCTTTGATTTACGCAATATAGAGAACTTAAATTTCCTTTTGAGTAGCGGTGCACGTGGAGCAGTTGGAGAAAAAACCCGGGGGTGGAGTGCCTAAACCCGAAGTGCACTTTGGTGGTATTATTCTCAAAACCCATTTCTACCCCGTGTATGCATGAGTATTGCTAGATTTTGAAACTGTGAGCCGACTACCCTTGCAAGCCCCTCAGAAGTCGCAACCTGTGAGCTCAGATTCTTTGAACCATAGCTACGCGAATCATGCTTGATCTTAAAGTGAGGTCAATCCCGACCCGGTTACATCAAATTGTGTTAGCTTCATTTTGCTGCTGATCTTTATGCATACCACTGAAATTGTGTGTGACATGTCTTTGTTTGAATGATTTGTTAAGTGTCAAGATTTGGCATTAGTTATC
>JAJJWW010006550.1:0-57158 GCA_023531295.1 Papaver armeniacum | reverse complement strand
CTTTATAGTCTCAGCCTGAGACTGGGGATGGACCTTTGCTCTTATATTGTTACGGTTCAACGTGTGTGCCGTGCAAAGTTCATTGGTGAATCTTGATGGATCTGGGATTGAAAATTGCAAGAGTGGTAGTTTCAAAACTTTTGAAAAGTAGGTTGTTGGCCAGAGAGTTGCTAATAGAAATAGAATTTATTGCATTCGGAAGGCATCAAACAAGAAAGTAGTACTCCCTCCGTCCCACTATTAGATGACCTACTTAGTTTAAAATTTTTTCCCACCATTAGTTGACCTATTTCATTAAACAAAGGAATATTTCTAAAATTATCCTTTTGATTAATTATCGTTAGTATAAGAAATATATATAATTTGATATCCATATTTATACCCGTTACGTAGGTGTTTTAAAATGCTTTCTAACGATACAAAATTTACGAAAACACATGGTATAGTTTGAGAGATAAATCATTTTCTAAATTTTACAAATTACTATCCATAAGGGTATAATTGTAAAAAAAACTTAAAAATACTCGTTCTCATTCCTTGCCTTAAGAATTGTGCAAATTTCAACTAGGTCATCTAATAGTGGGACGGAGGGAGTAGGATTTATAAACTTGTATTATAATCAAAATGAAGTAAAATACATCTCTTAATTGTGTCCTGAAATGTATCGTCATCCCTTTGAATGATTGCAGCGGATATGCACGGCCATTATTTTTGTTACTGAGCAGAGTTTTATTTTTTACCAACCTCTTGTACGATATCAGTAAAGGCCCTAGAAAATGCTTGGTTGATAGTCTGATTGACCCTGGATAAAGCACTAATCCTGCCTCGATATACCACTGACAGACCTTTTGCCTCATCCCTCATTAATAAAGTGCCTCATCGAGTATACAATTAACCATCGCAACATCCATCCTAAGCAGTTTCTGAACTACATTTGGGTACCCAATCTCTTCAGGATAGAGCCAGAATGGAATCGCTTGCGTACATATCCCGACAACTTGTAGAGCTCTCTATCCATCGCATGAAATGCTTTCAGCTTTTTCGTTGCAACGGATGAACCCATAACGAGCAAAGAGTGACTGATATCAATAATGTGACGTGTATTTGATTGAATGGGAATGGGATGATGAGTTAACGGAGAGGGGATTGGTTTGGGGTTTGGCACATTATGAATTTATGACTCTTGGAAATATCTCTTGGGAAGAGACGTCACTCAAAGAAAAATATACTTGGACTCTTTGAGACACAACGGTTGACGTATGAAATTTTGAGAGTTAGTTTTGGATGCGTCTGGACTCCTCTTCTCGGCTCAGCACAAGCCCATCAAGGAGACGTATACCCCTTGTTAGTTACACAGACAAAAGTGATAAAGGGAAAATTAGGCGCAGGCCCAAAAAAAATAATATTCTTATTGTCAGGCCCACAATTAATTTTAGTGGGAATGTTATTTATGCCCCTACTCTCCATGAGTCTTGCACAAACACCCTTATCAGTCTTTACAAATACCCTTAATGGCATAGTTGAAATTATGAACAGAAAAATAATTCACATAATTCCAGTTTTAACCTTTTACATCTTATACTTCAACTTCTTCTTCATTTTTCACTCGAGAAAAAAACTAGTTCAACTCTCACCGTCTTCGTCTCCGTGCCACCACAACCAACACCACCAACAACACCATGATCTCCATCGCCGTCATTATCGCCACTCAGAAAAATTTGCATCGCACCTACCACCGCAGTAATTATTATCGAGAGAGATCGAGCGAAATTTTGAAAGGGGATCAAGAACAAAGTGAGTAGATCTGAATCTGAGAGGGATAAAGGGTTAGATGCATGAAGACAAATAGAACAGAGATTAGCAGGGTGAAATTGTGAAATTGAAGTTGCTGTTGACTGAATCTAGATGAAATGGAAGATAGTTTTGTTGATATTAGGGTTTGAGTTGATGTTGCAGCTGAAAGGGAGATGGAACTGAAGAAATCAGGGGAGATGAAGGTGATGCCATCAATTTGCAGTAACGAAGAAGAAGATCGATGAAGTTGCTGCTAATGATTAGAAGAAGGGGTTTATGAAGAATCAATAGATGGAGATGATTGAGGTGAAAGAATGGATGTTGTTGCGATTCGATGAAGATTTGCTTTTTCGAGATCGATTTCGAGTTCTTGATTCAAATTTGGGAGAGATCGAGATTGTTGATTCGAGGAAAATGCTATGATTCAACTTTCTTTTAGGTTTGTTATTAATTTTTGGTAATTTGCTAATTGAAAACATTTCATTTCATTTCTTTAGGTTTTTTCAATTTCAATTACTATGAATTTGAGTTCAATTTAGGGTTTTTGATGAATTAGTTTAATTCTGATGATGGGTTTTTGTGTAGAATTTCTTCATGTGAAACCGGGGAAATGAGCTTCGTTTGTGAGGACCAAGATTAGGAATTTCATTCTTGCGATCTTTATTGAGAAGACTTTTCGAGATGGAATTTCGGTAAATTCTTTCGATTTCTTTTGTTTATATAAAGTGATAGTATTGAGAATGGAGCACGTTAGAAGAACAATTGTTTCTGAATTCATTGCATTAGAATATTGGAATGGAATACGACGCTTATAAAGTGATTCATGTAGCACTGAATTGTGTTGTTTGATGACAAAATACTAGTTTTTGACTCATTTTTTGATGTTCGTGTAAAGTTAGATGAGTGAAACTGATGTCGCAAAGGAGACTAAGCACACGCGCTCAATTTGTGTTCATGGACACAGTAATCGCACATACTTGTTGTTCTTATTCTCTTGATTTTACTGAAAGGATATTGTTTATTCACATTAGTTCTTAAGACTTAAAGAGTGATTCTTATTAAGTTTTTGATTGTTGTACGTATGAGGAAATTCGTTTGAATGACTCTTATGTGTGTGACAAGAAAAAGTGGCTGAAAGAAGGAATGGACTGCATTATGCACTCTGGGAAGGGAAAGGTCATTTTTCCATCATGTTGTTATTCTTGGCGAGTATGTTAATTAATTATGAAACTAGTGGTTTATGGGGTGGTAATGATGGTGTTTGTTAGAGTTGGTGGTGGTTTGTTTGGTATTGTTTGTGGAACTGTTGGATTTTAGTAGTTATTATCTGGATTTTTAGTGATGGTGTTCATGTAGGTTGTTTTATCTTCATAAATTTACATGGTGTTGATGCAGGACTTACATCTAATCATCACAAAATTTACAGGTTTGCAGAATGAATGAGATGATTTCTAGGAAAGGCTAAATTGAAAGCTTCAGGATCACCATCAAGCTCCCGTCGTAGGTAAACTAATTGCAACCCTGGACAACCTTATCAAGTTGCTTCCACTATTGGAGAAAACTTGAGCTAGTTGCTTCCTTTTTCTTGAGACAACTTGAGAAAGTTGCTTTCACCTTTGGAGGCAACTTCAGCTAGTTAATTCCACATTTGAGGCAGCTTAAGCTAGTTGATTCTAGCCGAGGCAACTTGGTTATGTTTTTGGGTCCCTTCATTCATCGAAAATTATCTTATACCTATATCTGAGAGTAGTTGTGACGAATTTATGGTGCAATGGTAATACAGGGTTGTGTTGAGTTGTTGATGATGGTTGTGCTGCTGATGCTCATGCTTTAAAGTCAAGAGGGTAGATGAATGCTTATAAAGTTGAGAAGGAACTCAATATATGTATCCAGGCATTGAAAGCAAAACAAGAAGTTGTTATTGCATGTGTGTTGCTGATGGTGTTTGAGTAGGGGCATGAAAGTGACTGCAGCTATCGGCTCATGTTGCAAGTGTGCATAGACGGTTGTGGTCATGAAGTTGTTGCAGTAGCAGAGATGGAGGATGTGGTGATGTATGGTAGTGGTTTGAATTGTTCGTTGAGCACTGATGGTGTGGCGAAACTGTGGTGCAATGGTAGCACAACCGATTATATGTCAAAAGATGTGTGTTCGACTCACACTAGGTTCACTTATTTGTGTATAATTTTTATTTTTTTTGGAGACAACTTGTGCCTGTTGCTTCCATATGTTGAGACAACTTGAGATAGTTGCCTCCATTATTGAAGACAACTTCAGCAAGTTGCCTCCATATTTGGAGAAAACTTTCAGCAAGTTGCCTCTAGATGATGGTGGTGGAATTGGTGGTTGCTGGTGGTGACTGGTGGCGGTGGATGAAATTGGTAGTGGTTGGTTGTGGTAGTGGGTAGTGGTGGTGTACAGTGGGTGTCTGCATGACGGATTATGCATCCGCATGACGGGTTATGCATCAGGGGTATAATTGGCAACGCAACTTGGATATAACATATATAAAAATTCGCGCCTTGGAAGTTTACAAATTTTATATCGTTGGAAATATATTTTTAAGAGAGCTATGCAACGAGTCTAAACAACAATATCAAAATTTTGTTTTTCACGAAAAAATCGGAGGTGATCAACTGATCATCATTTTAGGAAAATTTCGAAAACTGAATACATAACCATTATGCAACCACCAAAAAAGATGCATAACACATTCTGCAGACACATAACGAATTATGCAACCATTTTCTCGACTGCATAACAAATTATGCATCTATATATAACAAGTTATGTAACCATTGTTTTCGTTGATTTTAGTGCGTACATAAAAAATTTATGCATAATGCAATTTGCATCCATATTTACGGATGCATATCAGGTTATGCATCTATTTTCTCGATGCATAAAAGATTGTGCAACAATTTTCTCGATGCATAATGCATTATGCAGTCATATTTTCGGATGCATAACAGGTTATGCATCTATTTTCACGACTGCATAACATGTTATGTAAATATTATTATAGGTGCATGACAAGTTATGCAACAAATTTGTAGATGCATAACTTATGCATCACTATTCACACCTCCATTTTCTTTTAAATGCACGTCACACGCACACCAAACCCATCTGCACTTCCATATCCTTTGCCTTGCCAATGCAGCATGCTTTAGCTCTAATCAGCTGTTGTAAAGCACTTCCACCTCTTTCTTGAGACAACACCAAATTCAAACCCCTTAATCAGCCCTAACTTGCGATTTCTATCACCATTATCTGGAGCTTCCCAACCATTTTTCTTATCTGTGATAACCTTCTTTTCGTTTTGGTGAAGATGATTGCTTCTGATTCTTCTATTCATATTCACTAAAGGAAAACCAGAGGAAAAAATTGAACAGAGAACACATATACTAATCAAAAGTAAGAAAAAGCCCCAAAAATAAACAAAGTTGAATGTTAAGAAAAATAACTTTGATAAAGAATATGCATCCGATTATCACGGGAACTCGGACGTGATCCAATATCCCACCATATTTCTCAAACTTGCGCAACACTAATTTGATATCATTTTTGGAGAAACTGTACAATCAAACAAAAGGAGGATATCGCTAACTCCAAATGCATTGCCATGAAATAGAAGTAGTGCACAAGGTGGAAACACCGTATTTATTCGTTCAATCTCAATTCAGGAGACCTTCAATTTGGCTTTGTTTGTTTGACTTTGAGTTACGAGAGTCTAGAGCAACTACGATGAATGTACAAGACACAATAAGTTTACTAACAGTCAGATTACACAAGCAATTAACCAGAAGGGTAGCATATGATTGGCAACTACCAAGAGTGTACAAATGAGTATATATACTGGCGAAAACAATCCACGAAGGACCAAAAATTTCACTGTTAAAGTTGCTCGCTATAAATTAAACAATGTGCTAATGAAAATTTGAAACAAGCATGTTGAGTACTTGCTAGAAGCCAAGGGTTCTGGCAATTCAGTAAAATGGTGGTGCACCAGAATTACAAATACTATTGCAATTGTTTAGCAGAACAGCAAACTAAGTGGGTGAATCAAGAATCATAGAAAAGTAAGCATTCTGTATATCGATTCGTATTTGCTCAAATACTTGGGACCTCCCAAATTCTCAGATGATAACGCACGAATTTTACTAACTAGACCCAAAATTTCACAATATGAAGTAAAAATTAGAGGAAATTAGGAAGCAATAACTTGCATCAACGTATAAAATGTACCAAAATCCTCCAAAGTTCCCTTCTTTGAACTCCAACACAATTGAAGAACGGAAAGGGGTTTCATGGTATCAAAGCTTCAGCCAAAGCTAGCTTACCTAATCTAAGTATCCAACCACGAATTGAAGCATAATTTATCAGACGAAATCATAATTTAATTAGATAAAATGAATAAGTGAAAAGAAAAATTATACTCAACTACAATCAGTCAGTCACCCACTCCTCCTCTGATGGTGAACTCTCCGGGATGTGTTCTCTGTAGAGCAAACCAGGATATGGAAGAGTTACTTGAGTACCTCACTGAGTTACTTGAAGAAAAACATCTCTGGAGGCCGAGTCTTGATTATGCATCTTTTCCTAAGATATCTAATGCTGATAAAGAATGGTTAGAAAGAAGATTTGAAGAAGAAGAAATCTTTGCTGTTATTTCTAGCAGTGTATCATCAAATACGTCTCCTGGACCAGATGGATTCACAAATGACTTCTTTAAAGCAGCATGGGGTGTTATTAAGACAGATATTATGGCTGTTTTGGAGGAATTTTTTGCAGAGGAGAAAGTGGACTGGAGGTTAAAGTGCTCATTTATCAAGCTTATTCCAAAATATGATGAAGCTAGCACACCAAACGACTTTAGCACAACAAGCTTAGTAAACGGTGTGTACAAAATTATCTATGAAGCACTCGCAGAAAGGATGAAAAAGATTATGAGCCATATAATTTCGGACCACCAGGGAGCACTTATAAGGGGTAAGCAAATATTGGAAGAAATCGTTATTTCCAAAGAGCTGGTTGATTCAAGACTAGGGAGTAAGATTCCTGGTGTACTCTTTGAAGTGGATCTACAGAGACCATTCGACAATGTTAGTTGTGCCGCAATTCTGAATATGCTTGAAGGCTTTGGCTTTGGTCAGAAGTGGATGAACTGGATTGATTGGTGTATATCCTCGTCTAATCTTTCAGTGTTGGTGAACGGAGCTTCTTCGCAAAAATTCAGGCCTCAAAAAGGTATTAGGCAACTGTCTCCCTTTCTTTTTAATATTGTAGCTGAAGTCCTTTCAAAACTGTTAGATAAAGCCGTCCAAGTCAACATTCTTAAAGGCTTTGCTTTGGATAGTGGTGTTAGTAGAGTCACTCATATGAGATGATACTCTAATTTTTTTGAATGCCAATGAAGAAGAAATGGAGAATGCAGTGATTGAAATATTTAGGATGAAGTGATTGGTACAGCAGCTAGGTCTTAAGTATTTAGGATGAAGTGATTGAAATATTTCAGAAAAGTAGGCCCCTTGGAGAAGGAAATTTCTCTCAAAATTAAAGCAGGTAAACTGGTTTTGGCCAAGAGCACCCTTTCTTCCCTACCATTTTACTTCATGTATTTATTTCCCGTTCCTGCTAGAATTGAAGATGAGATGAATTTGTTTTGTGTGGGGTTCGACTGTTGAGAAGAAGAAGATTTACTGGATAGCTTGGGAAAATATGTACAAGCCTAAATGTGAAGTTGGTTTGTCTACCTGCATGACAGCATCTCTTTTTTTAGGTTCCTTTGTAGGGTTAGCTGTTTTTAACCTCGTGTCTCTCTGGTCATATTCAGCTTTCCCATGGGAAGCTGGATGTTTCCTTTCTAGTACTGAGTTCCATGCAGTTCATTTTTTTAGTACTGAGTTCTCTTTTGTACATAGATAGATAGGCACTATTATTTGGGTTTGACTAGTTTGAGCCTTTTGCCGTAGGTCAACTGCATAATGTGTTTTGTATGTAGGAAGTTATTTCGAGATGGTGCCTCTAGTTTCTTGATCTTGTATCCATGTCGTGTACTGAAGTTCTTGCATCTCTTTACTTGTCTTTTGGACAAAACAATCACTACGGGAAAAATATACATCTACAACTGGGGTTTTACAACACTTTGCTAAATATCGTAGAAAGTCCTATGTTTTACAATTGGTTTCAAAGGAAGAGTTGTCGTATATCATCACTGACAACCCTTAGGAACAAGGGGTTGCGCTAAGAAAACAAACGACAACTCCTTAAGCAAAAGAGTTGTGACGACATTTAGCTATAACAACTTCGTTCCATAAATGTAGTGACTAAGCCTATCACAATTCTCATAAGAGTTGTTGAAGAACACCAAAATATGAAGATGAAAAATAGTGTTAGAGGGGAGATTCGAACATGAACCTACTGCATGGAAGTCTATCTCATCAACCATCCTTACAGTTCACAAGTTTTGGTTTTTTTGTGTTTTTTTTTAATAAAAAGGTATAACTTAAGATTTATAAGAGTTGTTAAAGTAAAAACATAGAATGTTGGAAAATGAGGTTGGGGGGATTTGATCCTCAGCGTCCTGCATGGAAGTCTACACCATTTCTACACTATCACAAGCTCTGTCAAGTTTGTGGTTCTTTAATATACTAACTTTATGACAACCATTTATAAGAGTTGTCAAACAAAATATAATGTTCAAAAATAATGCTCAGGTGACTGAGGCGCAAACAGCACGAAGCCTTCTCTGTAAACAATCACATACTATACACCGACAATGCACTTCTGCCAAAAAATTTTAATGGATGGTTAAATTTTATTCATACGCAAATTTTATGCACTTTTGTTAAATATTTTTCACTTCTCCAAATTTTACGACAAAAATTTCGAACCAGGTTCAGTATTGAAGTTTATTATGTGTCAATGCAAGTCATCAACCCGCCTTCGCATTCACAATATTGGTAGTTTTGTGCTTTTTTTTTTCATCACTATTCACAACCTTTATAAGAGTTGTCGTAGAGGTATAAACACTTCTGCTAAATTTTTTCTCACTTATGCTAAATTTTATTTAATTCTGCCAAAAGTTTCCCACTTTTCCTAAATTTTTCTCACGTCGGCTAAATTTTATTCACTTCTGCAAAAAATTTCCCACTTCTGCTAAATTTTTCTTACTTCTGCTAAATTTTTTGTCATGACTATTCACAACCTTTATAAGAGTTGTCGTAGAGGTTTAAACACTTCTGCTAAAGTTTTCTCACTTATGCTAAATTTTTCTCACTTATGCTAAATTTTATTCAATTCTGCCAAAAATTTCCCACTTTTGCTAAATTTTTCTCACGTCGGCTAAATTTTATTCACTTCTGCGAAAAAAATTCCCACTTCTGCTAAATTTTTCTTACTTCTGCTAAATTTTTTGTCATCACTATTCACAACCTTTATAAGAGTTGTCGTAGAGGTATAAACACTTCTGCTAAATTTTTCTCACTTCTGCTAAATTTTATTCACTTCTGCAAAAAAATTATTTTCTATAACACCCCCACTAAATTCTACTCCCTCCGTCCTAAATTATTAGTCCGCTTTGACTAAGTCAAGATATTAAGGAGACCGGAGGAATGTACAAAACTACCACTATTAAATGAAATATTATTACTAAAATTAAAAGGAGTACATGGAGTATGCAAGAAAAACACATTGGTAATTATAATATTTATAGAAATATTTAAATACAAGATAAAAATAAAAATCTTTATGAATTGATTTAGTAGATTTGTTTCCTATTGAGGAAGATATCATTCAATATTTAGATTAGTGATATTTAAAATAATTTTATACTTGTAAAAGTTTGAAGGATATATTTGAGAGTTTGACTAAAAAATATGACTATAAACAGAAGCCGGACAGTATTTTAGGACAGACGAAAATAGAATAGAGGACAAAAATTTTAGGACAGAGGGAGTATAAATTTTGGCGTTTCGAGAGATTGGGTAAAAATATCCAAAAGAGGGTTTGTTTAAGGTTGTAGAGAATATTCTGATGGAGTCTTACCTGTAAAATGGATGGATTCATCATTGTTACCAAGTTTCCGGCTATTAATGGTCCACTCAGGGCCAGGTTTCAATCTCGGAGTCAGGTTATGCATACAATATGCCAAAATAGGTTTTTTTTTAAAGTTTTGGGAAATATTCCGAAGGAATCTTACATGTAAATGGATGGATTCATCGTTCTTACCAAGTTTTCCGACTTATAGTAGTCCACTCTGGACAGGTTTCGACCTCAGAGCCATGGTATGCATACAATATGTTAGAATAGGGCTTGTTTAAGGTTTCGGGAAATATTCCGAAGGAATCTTACCTGTAAATGGATGGATTAATCGTTCTTACCAAGTTTCCTGCTTTTATAATGGTCCACCAGGGCAAAGTTTCAATCTCAAGTCGGTTATGCATACGTTATGCCAAAATAGGGTTTGTTTAAAGTTTTGGGGAATAATCCGAAGGAATCTTACATGTAAATGTAAGGATTCATCGTTCTTACCAAGTTTCCGACTTACAGTAGTCCACTCCTGGCCAGGTTTCGACCTCGGAGCCAGGGTATGCATACAATATGCCAGAATAGGGCTTGTTTAAGGTTTTGGGAATTATTCTGAAGGAATCTTACCTGTAAATGGATGGATTTATCGTTTTTACCAAGTTTTCGGCTTATAATGGTCCACTCAGGGCCAGGTTTCAAACTCGGAGTCACGTTATGCATACAGTATGCGAAAATTGGGTTTGTTTAAGGTTTCGTAGAATATTCCGAAGGAATCTTACTAGTAAATGGATGGATTCATCGTTCTTACCAAGTTTTGTGTGTGTTTAAGGTTTCATAGAATATTTTCATGGAATCTTACCACTAAATGGTTGGATTCATCATTTTTGTGAACTTTCAGACTTCTTGGTTCATAGTTTTTAAGTCATTATACCGAACTTGAAGTTTGAATCGACACTGAGCTTCATATTCATCAATTTCGATGATGTATCATGCTAATTTTGAAGTCGAACTCTCTCGGAGTTAGTCTGTTCATAGATTATATGCCATTATACCAAGTTTGAAGTTCGCATCGACATTGAGCTTCATATTTATCGATTTTGATGATGTAGCATACTAAGTTTGAAGTCAGAACCTTCTCAGAGCTTCTTGGTTCATAGTTTGTATGTCGTTATACCACATTTGAAGTTTGAAGCCACACTGAGCTTCATATTTATCGATTTCGATGATGTATCATGCTAAGTTTGAATTCAGAACCCTCTCATAGCTTCGTGGTTCATAGATTGTATGCCATTATACAGAATTTGAAGTTTGAATCGACATCGAGCTTCATATTTATCGATTTCGATGATGTATCATGCTAATTTTGAAGTCAGAACTCTCTCAGAGCTTCGTGGTTCATAGATTATATGCCATTATACCAAGTTTGAAGTTCGCATCGACATTGAGCTTCATATTTATCGATTTTGATGATGTAGCATACTAAGTTTGAAGTCAGAACCTTCTCAGAGCTTCTTGGTTCATAGTTTGTATGTCGTTATACCACATTTGAAGTTTGAAGCCACACTGAGCTTCATATTTATCGATTTCGATGATGTATCATGCTAAGTTTGAATTCAGAACCCTCTCATAGCTTCGTGGTTCATAGATTGTATGCCATTATACAGAATTTGAAGTTTGAATCGACATCGAGCTTCATAATTATCGATTTTGATGATGTATCATCCTATTTCTGAAGTCAGAACCCTCTCAGAGTTTACTAGTGTGAACTAAAGCTACTTCATGACTTGTATGACTTGTCAAAATTACTTCATGACCCATGCGACTAGTCGAAATTCAAACCGGAAGCACAAAGAGAAAGCACAAAAACACAAAGAGAAAGCACAAAGAAACACACCAATTATCGAATTCATTTTTCATTTTCCCGATTCATTCTTATACATTTTTTGGATTTTTTTATATCGGAACGTCGATAACAATGTCCTAAATTTATTAACATTTTTTTTGGATTTTTTATAATGTCGAAGGTTGATAATTAAACCGAAAACATGAGTTCGTATTAACACAAAGAGAAAGCACAAAGAAAACACACTTTTCTTGATCCGTATGACACTCTTAACTTAAATCTATACCGTCCAAATATTTTCTTAATCCGTGTGATCCCATCCTACTCCATCTTACCCGTTCAAATTCTTTTAGATAAAATGATTTTTTTTTCTCTCTCACTTATCTTCATTCACTCACTTTTCTCTCGTCTCTGATCTTCCCTCCCTCAGAAAAAAAAAACCTAGCTCAAGTTGCGCCTCTCTCAGAAAAAAAAACCCTCACTCAATTCACTGATTTCCCAAATCCCTGATTCTCTTTTTGATTTCATATTGAATCCTCACAAACCCTATCTTTAGTTCAAGTGAAACCCTTAATTTCATCACTGATTTCTCTATTTTACTTCATCTTGAACTCATCCACAAAATCCTAATTTCTATCATCGGATTTACATGTTCTTACTCCTGCTCAATCAAATCACGTACTCGTATAACACCACCTCTACCGAGACACACCTAGATCATTGCCTACCTCTCTTGATCTAAAAGATCTCTATTTCATATTTCTGACAATGTTTTTGCTGCTCGATCGATAAAGGGGAAGAACCGATGCTCGAATAACACAAAGAAGGGAGATGGTTAGATGGTCTGGCGATTTTGGTTCGAGATTGAGGAGATATGGATGGAATTTAAGCCCAGAATTGGTACGAAAGGAGATGGTTATATCTTTGGTTCTACTAATGTAGATTAAGTGAGAAGAATCAGGATTTGAGTTCAATTACGATATTGTTGTTTGTCTTCGATTTGAAGAAACAGGAAGAAATTGAGTTCATTGTTCGAGATGACAAGAGATTTAGATGATGAAGATGATGTCACTAATAATCGGCTAGAGGTTGAATCGAGATTTGGATTTTTGAAATCAACAAGAACAGGAGCAACAAATGGGTTAAGCTGGTGATTCTATATCTCAATATTCGATGGTGATGAAGCTTGGGTTATTCGAGATTGAGATATGGAGTTGATTCGATCGCTGTATGGAAGAATTTCCGATCTGATTTGTACCATGTTCTGTGTATTTTTTCAATTTCGAAGTTAGGGTACAAGTTGGGAAAGAGTAATAAAAAGAGGAAGAGGAAGACCTAAGAAGAAGAAAAAGGCAGTGGCATTTCTAGAAAATATGATGAATAAGGTCAACTTTTTGATTTGGTTGATTTTGATTACTAAATTTAATTTTGGATTCGTAATTTTTATATGTTAATTTAATTGTTGGTGTAAACAGTGAACCAAGTGGAGGAGGATATAGAGAAGGGGATTGAGAAGAAGAAGGTGGAAAGAGGAAGAAGAAAATTGAGGAGGAATATTGGAATAATCGCAACAAAATGTAGCGAACTATGATCGAGTCTTTATTCGCGACTTCATACGCATATGACATTGTTAGGATTCCATCCTTCATACACTTCGATTCTGTGTAATAAACTGTTTTCCATTCTATATATTTCCCATTTGCTTTCAATTCTAATATCTCCCGGTGTAATCTTTGTTTTCAATGCATTACAATAGATTGTTTTTTGTGTTTTTGATAGATTGTGCCCTCTCATTGTCAGATGTAATTATAAACCACTTGTCATTTGTTATTTTTATTCTTGATAGAGGTAAAATTTTAGTTAGAATTACTAGATTTAAAAAAGTTAATGAGAGGTGTACTGTTTTGCATTTCAGGCATGTAACTAAGTATGCCCCAAGAATCCAATGAACTTTAATGTGGATAATGTACGTATGGCAAAGCTTCAAGGAGGAGGTTTGTGTAATTCGAGGATCGTCCTGGGTATGGTTTTGAAAGGTGATGCCTCTGGGAGCATTAAAAGAGTGGAGAAGTCAAAGGTAAGGCAGAAACATATCTATTTTTGAGTACGATAAAAGACTTTAGAAGGTGAAACTAAAAATTGGTATGGTGAATATACACACGAGTAGTTGGGATTTGAGACATCAACAAATAGTAATCTTAATTTTCCATTTCCATCAAATGAATTGCTAGTGGAGACACTCATGGTTCTTGTAATCCCATTTAACTTGTTCAAAGATATCATGTTATCCACTACCTCGATTTTTAATGCGATAGTAAAAATCTACTCAATTTGTGAAGGTTTCACTCATCATCTATCAGTTTAATTGTTTGGTATTGTATTTGCAATTGTTTTTCCCCCACTTTCAGGTAGGATACAAGTGGTAAATATACACGCATCATTTTAGTTAATCATGTTTTTTCTATCCTTTGTAATTGTGGTTGTTGTTGCTACTTACTCGACCAACCTGTTTTTGATTGGGTTTTTCAGATTGTTGTGTTTGTTGGAGGTGTTGACACCGGTGCCACCGAGACAAAGGGAACTGCCCTCATTCATAGTGGCTGAAGCGGGTTAGATATTGAAGCAAGAGACTTTAGTATATATATGCTATTTATAATGTTTATCTGAGCTGTTGGAAGGTCAGCCCTGCTGTTAATGTAGGTGTTAAGTTGTGTTTTACCTATAAATGTAAATGTTTGATCACGTTGTTCCATAGAAAACAAGAAGTCAATACAGGTGTATATCAAGCTTATTAAAAGTGGTGTTCAATACTGATATACTAAAAGAGGTCTTTAATCTTTCGAATGAATCATGCGAAATATTCAAGTAGGCGTGTTGTAATTCTTAGTTTGTTTGACTGCGTGTAGAATTATTGTGATACAACTTCAAATTATATTTGAATTATTGTCTTACTTCCTCCAGGTGTTGTACGATTATGCTTATCTTGATCTAATTCAAAAATAGTTAAATTTAATTTCTATGCGCGAATCGATGATAAACTCTTCGAAACAAGTTGATGTATCCCTTGGTGTCACACAACTTGAGAACTATGCAAAAACTGAGGAAGCAAAAGTTGAGGAGCTCATAAAGTCTGTTGCTGATTCAGGCGCTAAAGTCATTGTCAGTGGAGCAAACTTGCTCAAGGACCCAACACCTTTTGTTAGTGCAAACTTGCTTAAGGACCCAGCACCTTTTGTTTTTGAGTTTACACTTTCATTTTTCTTATACGATGTTGACAAGATATCACACAATAATGATGTAGAATTATAAGCACCTTTGTGTTATGGCTCATATTTGATAGGTTGCTTAAGTCAGTTTTTGTATATTATCTTCAACTGTGAATACTTGCATTGTTCTTTGAGATAGTTTTTTTACCAAATCCTTGTACATAGTGGTTAATTTCCTTGTCGTTATTTTTCGTGTACTAACACCTGGGATTGTTTTGAACTCTGGTGCACAAGAGAGTTATCGATCTTGTCAATTCATCCAGGTTGTGAAGCGATCCACAAGAGAGTTATCGATCTTGTCAATTCATCTCGAGGTTATGAAGTGATCGCTTTGATTACCATTGAACCTGGTGTTGAGGTTGAGGTCATCATTGCTGACCCATGAAGCATCTAGTAAATGGTTATTTGTAGAATCTCCTTTTATGCTTGTTTTTCTAAGTTTTTTTGTATCATAGGTCTTTTTTTACTTTGAATTTCAATTTAAGTTAACTTGGATGAATGTAAATGAGTTACAATCGGCAGGTTAATGTGAATGTGAATTACTTTCTATAGTTCGGCTTCGGCTCCAAATTTTTTTTTTTCAAAATAGGTTTATGGACACAACTTCTAACAAAAGTTGCAGGTTACATTCATCTTAAAACGAAGTTGTTACTTCAAATATTACAACATTTAAGGATGTTGTATTACAGATTATGACTACACTAGATAAAGATTGTGAAAGAAAGTATAACAATATAAATTAGAGTTGTACAACTCTAGGAAGTGTAGTGACAGTAGTATTCACAATACTAATAGATGTTGTCTTCCAGTTTTCAACTATACAAGCCAAATATTGTGAAATAGTTTCTTTACAACATAACTATGTGATGTCCAAGATAGTTCGACAGCTCATACAAGAGTCGTGCAAATCTTATTCATAATACTAGTAATTGTTGTTACATATGTTTTCACGATATCCTGCTTGTGTTGTCCAAGATAGTTCTACAACACAAGCAAGAGTTGTGTTAGGTTATCAAAAAAATCGAAAGAGAATCACAACTTTGGCAAAATATTGTCGAACCATGAATCACATCACCCTTTACAACCCTTGTCAACCATTGTAGAAAAGCTTGGACTTTCTACAATACCCCCGTTCCACAATGCATGAAATAGAGTTGTCGTAGGGGTACTACAACTCTTATCTAGTGTCGTCAATGATGATTTTTCCCGTAGTGAATTGATGAATGTAGTACTAACTTTGTGTACAATATTGGATTAAGGGAAAAACGTGTTTGAATGTACTTCTCCTGGTTTTCATAACTTCAGTGAGAAAGAAAGAAAGAGAAGAAGAGAGATGAAACTTAAGAAGGAAAAGACGAAGGAAAGTGATCGAGGAACGAAGTCACGAGAAAAACTTCCTTACTGAAGAAGACCAAGGACAACCTTCCAACACCCAGAACCTCTATGATTCATGAGACGGCACACTGAATAGCAACAAGAGGAAGAGACATGGTTCACCTTCTGATGTCAGTCGTAGCAGTAGGGAGTTATTTTGTTTCTTTTCTTCCCATTTCCTTTTTATTTGGTTAATCGCGAGAGATGAATTTTCCCTCTCTAAGAGCACCCAAGCGGTGTTCCACGTCAAGAAGAAATGAGCTTCATGTTTCTACTTGGGTGCTTGGAAAGAAATTCAACCTTCTCGGTGGAAATGGAAAAGGCATCAGATTTTTTAATTAGGTAACTCTACTCTTAAAGATTGTTTTCTTAACATTTTTAAGATCTCTAGAAAGCAAAATGCCACTGTTTATAAGATTATCTCAGGAAACAATTCGGATGTTGATCTTAGGAGAACCCCCAATGAAACTTGGGATGCACCTTCACTCTTATAGTTGTTATTGTTACAGTTCAATGCGTTTTACCTTCGGAAGTTCATTGATGATCACATGTATCTCAGGAGCTCTAGTTTTTAGTCACTTCTCGGGGTGGATCTGGAATTCAAAATTGCAGTGGTAGATTCAAAAAAACTATTAAAAAGTTTTGTTTGGGCCAGAGAGTTGAAATGGAATTTATTGGATTCAGAAGTCATCTAACAAGAAAGGATTATTATCGATAAACTCGTACAAGTGCAATAATCAAAATAAAGTTAAACAGTTTTTTTTATTTTGATAAAATATAAAATACATTTCTTTGATTATAATATCCTGAAATGCATCGAAATTACTATAAGAATCTCGTCAGCCCTTCTCTTGCATCGTCAAAATTCCCTTCCAACCCGCAAATTCTTATTTCTTCTGTGCATAATTGCAGGGGTACTCACGGCCATTATTGGTGTTACTGAGCAGAGTTTCTTCTAAGAACCTGTTCCATGATATCAGTGAAAGCCCTAGAAAATGCTTGGTTGACAGTCTGATTGATCCTGGTTAGAGCACTAATCCTGTCCCGATACACCACTGACAAACCTTTTGCATCATCCCCCATTATTATTTCATGGGTTAAGGGCAAATCAGAAATGTAGAGTACCGGCACCAGTGGTGTCACAGACTGAAGACAACAAATACAATAAATTGCTTCGTCGAGTATATTATTAACCACCGCATCATTCATCCTAAGCAGTTTCTGAACAACATTGGGATACCCAATCTCCTCAAGATAAATCCAGAATGCAATAGCCTGCATACATATAACCAAGTCCCGACGACTATCGACCACAAGTCGCTTGTAGAGCTCTCTATCCATCGCGTGAAACGCTTTGAGATCTTCTGTTGTAACGGATGAACCCATAGCGAGGAAAAAGGGACTGATATATATATATATATAGATAGATAATGTGATGGGTGATGATTGACTGAGATGATGAGTAAGGGGTTGAGGATTTGTTTTTGGGGTTTGGTACATTTTATAGGCACCATTATGACTCTTGGGAAATGTCTCTTACCAAGAGACGTGACTCAAAAAAAAATGCTTAAAGATGTATATACGTTGAGACACGACGGTTGATATATGAAATATTTCGAGTTAGTTTCCTATGCGTCTGGGCTTTTCTTCTCCGCTTAGCACAAGCCCATCAAGGAGACGTATACCCTGTCAGTTACACAGAAGTGACAGGCTAGGGATAGCAACTAGGTTCACCCCTCCTGCTTTTCCGAGTCTACAAGTTATAAGTTGTAGACTTTCAGTTCCTGGGAAGTGATACTAGAGCAAGGCCATATAGGCTGCATTCTGGATGCATTTTTTAGTACCATAAATGAAGGTCATCCGTTCAACAACGATGAAAACCAAAGCAACACACATCACTACTTTCTGCAAGCAGTGGAGGTCCTGGAGGATGTTAAAGATACGAATATTCTGGACTTGGTAAGGCGGACATCTTGCCTGCAGATTATGTTTCCAGTTTATGTAGTTTTAGTACCTGGGGTCTTGTCCTGTACAAAGTTTGTAGTATCACAACAGCCAATATATCTTAATGAAAGACTACTTAAAACTAAACTTCAGTAAAGGAAGCTAATATATCTATTAAGACCAATGCCCTCCGCCACTAGATTTAGAGCGGTTGTACCTGGGATATATTGGCTTCCTTTACTGAAGTTTAGTTCTAAGTAGTTTTTCATTAATAGCAGGTATTTTTCGCTGTGTCTATTTTTAAAAATAACAAGGCTGCTTATGAAGCACTATAAATAGCAATGCCAAGTAAGGTTTCGGGTACTTGCAATTGAGAAACCTGTGTGGGTTAATTGTTTCAGGCGTTCCACAAAATGCCTATCCATTCCACCATCAAACTGAGAATGATGAACATCACATGTTGTAGCAATATCCTTGGCAATTTCTCTAGCCCTCCACTCATCAGCTTCTTGTAAGCTAGGTGAACTGCCTTGTTGGACCACTTAAAATCCAAACCAGCAAATTTAATCGGATGAATCTGGAACCTAGCGACATTCTAATTCGCCTAGCAAGATAGCATTGAACAAGCGGCCCATTAGCTCAGTTGGTTAGAGCGTCGTGCTAATAACGCGAAGGTCGCAGGTTCGAGACCTGCATGGGCCATTAATTTTACCATTTTGTCTGCTGCAATAGAACAACAATTGATACATATGATCTGAATTAAGAAAGCACCAGAAAGGTTTTCTATCTGTAATAATGAGATCATGCCTTCTGTCAACAACTTCTTTACAGATCCTAAATTCTAAAAATGATGTGTTCTTGAAATTTCATTTTGGATACTCTAAAAGACATGTTTATGAGGAGATAGATGATTGACCCTAATTTACCAAATTACCCTTCCATCTAAAATCAAGTTTCTTCGTGATACTCCTGTAAATCCAGAAAAATAAAGGTTAATCAACAAAACCTTTCTTCTTCTTCTTCCTGCTGGACATCGACAAACACCATTAAACCCCAATCTAATTCGTCTTTCCACCATCGCCTTTTTTTTTTTGTTCTTCACTCCGTGACACAGAGACAACCCAAAAAAATGGTTCTCTTTCAAAATCAAATCACAGTAGAAGGAAATTAGCAAAGGATCAAATCCCATCAAGGTTTTGTTACGAAAGAAGAAATTCCGGAAAAAATAAGGGTAATCAACAAAACGGCTTTTGTATTTTCTTCATCGGCCACAGAATACTCATTCACCCAATCCCAAATTCAACACTTCAATTTTACTTCTTTTCAATCTATCATCAAAATTGATCATGGATCATTTTAGCTGTTTCTCAATAACTAGAAAAAACAATTCAGCGATCACAGCTGTTTGGGATGAAAGTTTGAAATTGATTTGGGAGGTCTCAACTTGGAGCGGTAGAAAGTAAAATATATTTCCCAAGTAACTATTTCCACAAGCACGTGCTCAACAGTAACACCCTGAATCTTAAATCAGTAAAGCCGATTAAGTAGTTCTCATTCGTTCCAATCTTCCCATTAAATTTCTGCTGGCGGACAATGAACTGAACCGGTAGTTATAGTTTCTCATCCATGGTGGTGTTGCCTGTTCCCATTTTATGAATGCCAAGATATCATATTTATTTTTTCTACTTTTTTAACATGGCGAGATTGGGGTATACCCAATTTTAAGTGGACATGTGACCTTACTAAGGGGAGGTCAAATATGGTTGAAGTTACAATACTACCCTTGCCCTTTATAATTCTATTACCCTAATCAGTTTTTTTATTTTCATCTTCCTTCTTCTTCTTTTCCATAACCACACCGGCTCCTCCCTCACCACCACCACCAAAACTCGTCGATTAATTCGTTAACATCGTCGATTCGAAAACTCCAAGTAATCTTCATCAATGGAACCACCGCAAGGAAGGGAACTCGTATGAAAGGCGTAATAGAAAACCCAATGAGTATAACCCAATTGCAAGTTTGGTTCAAAAGAAAGTGAGTAAAAAAACCGTCGAAGAAGAGATTGAACCCGCTCAATACAAAGAAATGGTGCGATTAAGAAAGTAAGGGCCTACTTAAACTCACTCTAGTACTTCGATTTCATGTTTGCATGTCAAATTAGGTCAGAAAAATCAAAATTCTGAATTTGCAGATTATTTTCCCTAGCAAGGTTTAGTTTCAAGACCTTGCCGGGATTTCATATCTAGTGTTCTCACGGGATGCTCGTTGGTTGAATATCTTGCCGCTCGGTTTAGTTTTGTGCTTTTTTTCCATTGTGGTCGGAAGTTTTTCAACGTATAATCTTGCCGACGCTTTTATTTTAAGCCGGGTCGGTTATAAACTTTTAACTTGCCGGCGGGATTTCACTTTTTAGCGTCTCCTGATGCCTTGAATTATAAAGGTCAGAATGGTATGTAAATAATACCACACCGGCGTTATGTTAGCCGGTGTTGTTTTTATTATGGACGTTGCCGACGTTTGTAGTTGAAACCCAAATCATAGTTGTTAAAACCGGCAGGTTATTGGAATAAAACCCTCCGACCCTTGTTTAGCCCGGCTTGTTGTTTAGATATCGACCCTTCCGACCTTAGTCCGCCAGAATGGTTATATATGTTGAGCCTTCCAACTTATAATTTTTTTCTTAATTGTTTTCTTTCAGGTTGCAAAAGGCAAACAAGAAAGCTCTGAAAGCTCTTAGTCCTCCTTCAAGACCTCCTCGTGTTGGTGACAAACTCTTGACTTCAAGACATCGAGGGGCATACGTTGTATGGAACGACAAAGATCCGTGTACGTGTGCGAATGATGATTATCAACCACCATCGGAACCCGGATTCAGACGAGACTCCCGGATGAAGACCAATCAATTCCATCTCGTAGAAGAGGTGACGATGATGATGGTGATGAAAGAAATCCGGCTGCTGAAAAGTTGAGCTTATTTTACTATTTATATATACTTGTATACTTTCTTTAACGTGACTGCAGCTTATTTTTCCATAAATGAACATCTTTGATTGGAAAAATTATGGTAAAGTTGAGCTTATTTTGAAACAGGAAAGTTGAGCTTATTTTAAAACGGGATGGCAGGCGCATCGCGCAAGTGTGTTACACTAGTATGATATAATAAAAGGAGTCTTTTTTAGGACTTGTAAGTTTTTTTCGTTAAACTGATTTATTGATAGTTTTAACCAGCCGACACTTTGCGGTCCTGGAAACTTAGAATAAATTCAAAATTGGTCATTGTATTTGTTTATCAATCAAAGATAAATCCCTGAAACTTTGACTACGTTATTTAGGCAAAGCGAGGGAGGACTGTATATATGGTGACTTTGTGTCAAATGAGACATGACTTTTTTTTTTTCAAATTTGACAAAAAAGTCATACCCTGAATTTCCAAACCATCCTTCAACATGAGAGGTATCATTTTAACTTATCAAGGCTATATCTGTAAAATATGCAACCAAAGGATCTGGGATCGAACCCGAGTGAACCCACAATTTCACATTTTTCTCTTTTTTTTTTTTCCTTCTTCTCTCAGAGTCGACGTCAATCAGTTATTTCTTAACAGCAGCAGAAATGAATATCATCTTCAATCAACTGTTAGTCATAATCGATCTTCAATCATCTACTTATCGAGTTTAGGGTTTCGATTTTAGTTTCGATCTATGTAAGTCTTTCATAATCATCATCAGTTTTTTTGGGAATTCTAGGGTTTCATCATCTGCTAATCTTTAGTGAAGAAACATTGGATTTCAGTACGACGGAGATGAAGAACTCAGTCGATTGTTTCTCTTTTCTTCTATCAGGTAGGCACATCTCTTAAAACTAATTGATATTCTGTAATTCTAGGGTTCTATTAATTTAAGGGTTTTGTTCAATTTATGTTCATCAGTGGTTTACAATGGTTTTCTGTTCAATAATCACACTATTGATATATAAATGTATGATTTTTGTCTAGAGTTCGTACATGTAAATTTGGGGATTTTCCCCAAATGTACTAGTAATGTCTAATTCATGCTTAATACTTGTACGGGTTTGTGAGGAATTGCTTAATATGTGTTTAGTGGTAGCAATGGGGCTAATTTCTCATGGGTTTGAAACTCTAATCCGATTAAACTCAATTCTGTTGATGATTTGATGATGCTCAAAAAAAATATTTGGGTACGATTTTGTGGTGCTGATCGTCAGTATAGGATTAAGCATTGGTCCATGTTAGTTGTCCAACACAAACTTGAGAATTATATATGCATCCTTTAATTTTTATTGCTCTCGTTAGTGGAAGTATACAAACAATCTTAGGGAAGATCATAAAGGTTGTTCCTTGGTGTTTAAGGGAATGGATAAAATGTAGGCTTGGTGTTTGAAATTGCATATGTCAGTGATAAGAAGAGGTTTAAAACGTGAGACCCTAATGTTGCTTGTGACTCTTATTTGTTAAGAAATTTCGTGGAAAAGATAATTGTCGTTAGAGAGAAATTAACAAGTGTAGTGGATTCTCAAAATCCAACCAAAATGACTTTATTAGGGAGGTGGTAGCAGGTACAGGACGGTGTTGCTGTTGTACACAGGTTAATGCTTTTTGTACACATGTTCAATTGCTATCCGAAATATGGAGTTTTATTCCAAGTCTAATCGCTTATATTTGCAGGTTCTTATAAATCTCTGTACGGGGTAAATTCTCATATGCAGGTAGTGGGAATCTTTATCCGTGGTGTAGTTCATGCAACTATATTTGTTATTTTTAGTGTACAAGTAAGTTTTTTTTCCTATGTCCCTGTCAAGTTCACTTCCAGTATTTGTTGGTTCAAAATTTTGGAACTGTCAATCATGTTCGCATCAAAAGAAAATTTGTGGCGTCATTTACATAGCCTTATTGTGTGTCCTTGATTTGTGTGAGACTGGCACATAGGATACTTCAAAAAATTCTAATGCTTAAACACTTCGGTCCATACTTTGCACCACATCTCTTTTAACCTTTCGTTTCCCTCATGAGCATATTTCCTTGATATTTCTTCATGCTCTAACTTCAGTGTAAAAGGTCATGGTTTGTGAACATTGGGTGTTTGGGACTTGAATTTTCGGAAGTTGTCACATTTTGTTGTCGTCATATACAGTCTTTAACTCTTAGGATTTCCTTGAGATATGACAGGTACATCTGTGATTGTTTTGGTTAACTTTTGATTTTAGAGTATTCTGGTTTACTCTTGCTTATGCTTTTTTTTTTATACCGTGATACATACTACATGTGTGTTCGGTAAGCACATGAGGAAAAGAAATTGTAACCCAGTAGTCAGGTTTTGCCATCTCTCTTATTTGTTGGTACTTGCAGACAAACCTCCATTCTTAAGAACCTTCACCTCCATTCTTAGATTATGCAAGCTCAACTAGATTGAGCTATATAGTCTTCAATATTTTTATTATTGTACATGCGGCGACTCTTAATACATTAAGAATTTGCACATCTTTATCAATTATTAGCTTGAAAGTAATTGCATCCTCTTTTATTTCTAATAATGAGTTTTTATGATTTCATGATATCCCAGTTCCGTGTCCGTAGGAGACGTTCATGGAGTAGCAACAAGAAGAGAGAAGATTTTAGCTGTACAACGGACCTTGATAAATGAGCAAATTGTAGCCTTTCCAGGGGTGGCCTTCTTTGAATGTTCGCTCTGAACTCCTTCACTCCCCATTTTTGAAAAGAAAAAGAATCGATTGCTGAATCTTCTCCGCCTGATATCAGTACCGAGAGAAGGTATTGGTGGATTTAGAGCAATGAAAGCTTTATGGATTGCAGATCATTTATACAGTGCTATTGGATGGTTGTATCCTCGAAGAACACAAAGATGGTGTTTCATTTTTTACACATTTGTTTTATCAAACATTTGATGTGAAAGTATACGTGAAAACGGTTGTTTTTTTTGGCTTCTTTTGGTGAATTAGGCAAACATGGACTAGGGGAATGGTTTGTAGTTAATGCCTAGCTAGAAATGAAGAATTTTTTTTGTCCTCTATTCTTTCTTTTTGTAAGTCACCGCATTTTTGTGAATTTGCGCATTTATCAAATAACAGTTAAAATTGTAGCCTTTCCTCAAGTATGACAACTGTACGTAAAAACATACTGTAGATGATATTGTGCATTTCAGTTAGAAGCAACATATATGCTTTCAGCGTATTGTCAAATAATGTTATGGTTTCAGTAGCATCTGTCCTGAGAAACTATTGGATGGTAAGTGATTTATCTGAACCTTCTTCATAGCTACCACCAGCACCAACACCACTGCCAGCACAACCACTGCAACCAGGACCGCCCGCGCGGCCACCACCATCAATGCCATGCCATCATGGCATTAGCCATAGCAGCAACACCCCTTCCACCCAATCCACTAGTATTCGAAATGCTGTCAACTTACATTATTATTTCTTATGTTCTTGCTTGTTTTAATCGTTTTTATTTAAGAATTGGAGCTAAGAGAATTGAAGCGGGCGTTAATTGTCGAGTTTTGAGTCACGTTTTCGGGCGATTTCTTCAGTCGGCCGTCCCTGGCGGCGGTCATCTAGTGTTATAGAGTAGCCCATGTGTGTTTTAGATCACAAGACTAACCAATCTGAATTACAAAAAGTGGGGAAGCTCAGCTGATGCTGAAGTAGTCAAGAGAGGAAGAGAATATTCCCTGATTTACGTTACTGAATATAATTTCCAAGATCTTTATGGTAAGAGGCGTTCCTCGGCTTCGCTTAAGCCGAGCTAAACAAAATTTTAACCATTTTAGGTCTTATTCATTGAACGGCTGGATATGGATTGATCTATGACTAGAAACATAACTGGAGAATTAAGTCGAGAGGGATCCGCTTCCATAAATAAATAAATTACAATTATTACTATGGATATCTTAGGTGAATATATATATATCCATATGGATGTATTATGTATCGGTAGTAGGTAAACAAATTTACCGATCTAAAGAAAGAAAATAACTAATATGGCATATTCTATATAAATAAATTTCATTTATATATACTTGTATATGTATCGGCAGTAGGAAAATAATTTACGGATCTAAAAAAGCAAAATAATTATAGCATATTCTATGCAATCTACATAAATTAATCTTCTCCACCTCCCATGTCTTTCGTCCGGTGGTAGTAGTTGTATTGTTGATTTTCTGTTGGGTTTCTCTAACTAAGGTTTCTGTTGGGTTTCTCCGACTAATGTCGAAATTCAAGACCTCAATCTGTTGGTCACTCATTCTAGCAATATTTGTTTTTGCGGTAATAGTTCCAAAAGAATTAGTTGACGGAAAAGCGATTTCAGATGTTGCGAATAAATCAATAATCAAATCCATTAAGGTAATTTGTAGTTTACATTTTACAATCATTTCATGTTTCCTGATGCACTCATATATTCATGATTCTTATGGTGTAGGTTGACAAAGATGAAATCATCGATTGTTATGATATCTACAAACAACCTTCTCTTAATCATCCTTTGCTTCACAATCATACAGTACAGGTTTAATAATACCTTTTCTCATAATTACTTGTATGTTTTTATTTCAAGTTCTAAAGAGAATTTTTTTATGTTTTTTTGGTATACTTGCAGGTGAAATCTAGTAAGCGCCCTTTTCTCATAATTACTTGTATGTTTTTATTTCAAGTTCTAAAGAGTCTAAAGAGAATTGTTTTGTATTTTTTGGTATACATGAAACAGGAGAAACCTAGTATGAGCCCGAAGAATATAAAATTAGATAATTTTGGGACACTTCAGCTTACACAGACTTGGCATAAATATGGAACATGTCCAAAAGGAACTATCCCCGTACGGAGGAATATAAAAGATTTTCGTTCAAAACTCTCGCGCAAACATCCTCGTCAGAAATTTTCTCATTATAAGATGCCTAATACCGTACGTTCAGACGCTAGTAGGCCCGGCCATGAGGTATATTTATGATTATTTATTTTTATGAAAAGTTTTATTAATATTTGTTGTACTAATTTGGAAAACATGTTTTTTAGTACGCGGTAATCTGGGTGAGTGGGAATTTTTTAGGAGCACAAGCAAAAATAAATCTTTGGAATCCGGTTGTGGAAGCACCACTTGAGATAAGTGTATCTCAAATTTGGATTACAGCGGGTGAGAATGATGATCGCAATACTATTGAAGCTGGATGGGAAGTAAGTTGTCCACCCATGGTTATGTTTCCACAGTTCAATTTTTTTTTTCATTGCGAGCAATTAAATTATAACTTTTCTTTTTAATTAGGTGTCCAAATACATATACGGTGATAACCAGACCAGATTCTTTATATTGTGGACTGTAAGTGTTATTACTTCACAAAAAGCTATTTGATATTTGTACCTATTCAATATTAGATGTTATTATTACAATATATTTAACTTCCTACAGATGACAGATAATTGTTAGAAATTCGCCTCGTATGAAAAAAAAAATGACCATGTTGTATTGTAAGTTGGCTCTGCAAGGCCATCTATTTTTGTTTTTAATCATTTAATATTTATTAATTTCTTGTTAGACTGATGACTACAACACTGGTTGCTACAACCTCGAATGTGAAGGCTTTGTGCACACATCTTCAAATATCGCCGTCGGTTGCAATTTCACGGAGTTGTCCACTTTCAAAGGATACCAAAAAGATGCCACATTTAGCATACACAAGGTAATAAAATGGAAAGAATTAATATCTCTCTTGCATCATTTTGTCAGTGTTGTCCAAAAAATTGACTCTGAATAATGTTATAGGACCAAAAGAGTGGAAACTGGTGGGTGCAAGTGCAAGGTATTCCTGTCGGATATTATCCAAGTTCTCTTTTCACCCAACTATCAAAAACAGCCAAAGAAATAGATTTCGGTGGGGAAATCTATAATCAGAGATCTAGAGAACGACATACTACAACTCAAATGGGTAGCGGTCACTTCCCTTCAGAAGGAAGTTTGGGAATATCCAGTTATTTTAATTATGTCCAAGTAATTGATGAAAATAACGAAGCCAAAGACCCCGAAAATGTTAAGTCTGAGGTAACGAATCCAAATTGCTATGGTTTGAAAATTGACGACAAACATAAAAATGGTTACGGTTTTTTTTATGGAGGTCCTGGTTATAGTGATAATTGTCAATAACAAAAACATTATGTGATATGTCGTTGTGGTTAGTTTTTTATGGAAGTTTTAAGGTGCCGGGACTTCAATTCTTCATTTCTTAGTGACGAAAGTAATAAGTTTGTTTTCAATTCTTTATTATCGTTTCAGTGGATTTTAGGATTTAGGTCATGCTATTTTGAATTCAAATTTTTGATTGAAGAATTTGTCTGGTGAAGAATTTTAAAACGTAATATCCTCCAATTCAAGTTTGTATTACTACTCTTGCAGAGAAGTTTCTTATACCAAGCTCAAAACTGATACGACTAAACATGTACGTTTGTTTCAATTGGGTAAACTAGTTTGAAACCTGATTTCGTTTCTTATCTAACCTTGAAAATGAAAGATGGTTTCCCAGTAAAGATTCCGAGGAATTGAGTCGCATACAATTAGGGATGCTACAGTGCAACCGAAGTAGGAAAGAAACATAGTGGCACAGAAGATAATCATGCGGTACATTCTAATGGTAGATCCGGGTTCCTGGGAAATCGCAAACAAACTTCAGCTAGAGATAAAACCAACTGATAAACCAGAGGAGGTTGCCCGAGATGCATTTCCTCCTCTTGCAAAGTAATTTTGTATGGTTATGTATGTACCTGCTCGTGAACTTCTTCCGAAATATTGAGCTTATCATATGAAATCTCACTCAATGCTTGCTCAATTTGCTCACAATATTGTATGTCCACCTTTATCTGAGAACAGGGAAGTAGGAGTTCCAAAGCCATTAAAAAATTCTAAAGTACCTAATAAAAAAGCTAGTACTTCGGCTTCAGGCAAGGGTGTGAGTGTTGTTATCGATGAAGCAACTCAGAGTTTATGTTCTGGGATTTCTTCTAGGGAAAATTGGGAATATATCCCATATTCACTAATGTGTTTGGGGATCTATCCCATAACGGAAAATATTAAGGGATCTATCCTAGAAAGAGAAAAGAAACGTTAAATCCTAAATATCTCACATGGTTAGGTTTACACGTGTGTTCAACTCACAATTTTGCCCTCAACAGCTAAACGATAATAGTTCATGGACTTCAAATCTCTCTTCTCTGTATTAGTTACATTTTTAGAGAGATATTGGAGAGAGAGAGAATCCATGGAAGAAACTAAACTACTCTTGACCAATTATTGTTTTGCTTCATGACTGAACCCCAAGTCTCTAAGCCCAGTTTTACTTCTTCTTTTTCCTCGTCTCGGTTCCATTTCTCTCCTTTTCATATTCTAACACACCTCTCTCTTTTTCATTAGGAAAGTGCTACACAATCATCGAATCAGTATTATTTTTGAAAAGTGGAAGTGTTATAGAAATCAACCAATCGGAGCTAGTATTGAATTAGAGTAATAAGAAGCAGAATATGAATTAAAGGATTCATAAATTGAAACCCCACATAAAGACCGAATTTTCCTAATAAGATGAAATGATTATGTAGTCAATTAAAGATGAATACATGGATGTTTAGTTTCTATCCATGGCCGCTGGAGATGAAGACATGTTACAGAGAAGAACTAAACTCGTCTAGATATCGGGGGCAAAACTGTAACTTAAGCACACGTGTGAGTCCACCCATGTGGGATATCAAGGATTTAACGGTTCTTTTCTCTCTCTAGGATAGATCCCTTCATATTCTCCATCATGGGATAGATCTCCAAACAAATTAGTGAAAACGGGACATATTTTCAATTTTCCCTTTCTTCTATATTGGTAGCTACACTAGCGCCGGAACTTTTAAATCTAATGGTCCAGTCTCTAATCACATTTCATCTGGTTTACCTGGTAATTCACTTGTTGAGAGTGAAATTGCCAGCTCATCTGATGAAGTGTCTGTTTTAAAAGAACCGCCTAGTAGGATTTCTGATTCAAAAGGAAAAGTACCATTAGTTCGAGGTAGTTCGAGGTAGTGAAGGTCAAGAAGGCGTGCAAGATGTGAATAGGCAAACTTTGAAAATTCCAGAAGTTTGTGGGCAGTCATCACATTTGCCTTACTCATTTGATCTTCTTCATGCTATAAACTGTTCCAGCAGGAACAGCTGGGAAGGCGACCAGAGTTTCCCTTCGATCAATCATCTCGGTGTTGATAATACAACTGTGCGGGCAGATGTCGGTGATGCTTCACTTTTAGCTAGATCGAATGAGCTGTTATCACCTAATGGGTATTTCGAGCATGTTTACAAATGAAGTAAATCACTACAATAGGATATAGTGGCCGGTTCACACAACACTCTTATCATTGACAATGTTCCTCTTGTTTTTAGTCTCTTATAAGGGCAACTCCTATGGAGCAAAAAATCATCCATATCTTTGCGATAGTCCACATCTTATGGACCAAAAAGCGCTACTATGGATGTTTTAGCGTTATGGAAAGAAAAATATGACATTTTGCAACATTTATAAGAGTTACTGATTCAATTAAGTGTTTTTCTAAAATTAGAAACATTTATATTTGTTGCAAAATGTCATATTTTTCAATTCGGCCACCTGCTGACCTGATGGATTAATCTTTTTGGTTTCTCACCATAGAGGGTTTTAGCTCCACTCTTTGTTGAGGGTCCACATATATGTGGATACTCCTTAAGTTATGGATGATTTTACCTCCATACTATAGGAGTTGCCCTAATGGCCGAATAAATAGACGTATTTTCCTTTATATTATATTCCCTCAAGCTGGAAAATGAATACTTTCACTTTTTCACTTGGCTTTATTTTTTAGCTTAAATGAAAAAAGTGAAAGTATCACTTTTCCAAAAACAGAGGGAGTAGTTACTATATACACTCTTGCATGTTTTTATTCCAACTATCGTAACTCCTCTTACATCGATGGGATCCTGATTTTTCACCAGATTAATCATTGTCTTCAGTTCACCGGCAGCTTTCAAAAACATCAACATAAAACCATGAAAGAGAGATGAAGAATAGGATAACTTTACACAAAGGCTTGACAAAATTTGATGCCGAAGAAGATGGGAAAGAGAGATGAAGAAGAAAAAATAAATCTCTTCTGGATCTAGAAAGATAAGCATTTTGAGTTTTTTTAAAAAAAAAGGGAAAAACCAAGGCAAACACTAACTTAAAGACTTTCATAACCACACCCAAATTAACCCAACAATCATAAAAGAGAAGCCTTGCTCGGATCTAGTCCGAGGAGTAAATCCGAGCAAGGAAGGAGGCGGCAATTGCTGTTGAAGATAGTTTTTTTTTTTCTTTTTCCTGGAGAGAGAGGAGTGGAGAGAAGTAGCTAGATAGTGGAATGTTGCAACTAACTTCCATTTCAAGAGTTTTTGGAAACCATTTTACGGGAGTAACTGTTTTTATGATCATTATTCTTCCCGTGTGACTGAATTTCAAAAGCTCATGCGCCAGAAACAAGAGGGTGGGATTCGAGAGATGGTATGCATTCGAAAGCCATCTCTGCCGGTAAACTTCCTGGTTTGCTTCTCATGCTTAGTTTTTGTCTAGTTTGGAAAAGAGAGCATTTGTATCCTCAATAAATATCGCATGCATAAGCACCCTGAATTCCACAACATATGCTTGCATTCTATTACTGTAACATATATGCACACTAGTATAGTTATCTTTCGTATGAGCTTTGATTTACCGTGCATAGATCTAGCAAGTTTGAGTTTCTAATGATTGTAAACATATAGGAAGTAGATGATGCAAACAAGTACAAGCAGTCAAGCATCCAATAAAAGTAACGTATGTCGAGATATCCTCTAGATTGATTTAATATATCCAGGTAGCGCAGCAACTGGATCATCATGGAGGGACCGAAAATGCAGACACTGTACTATTTGGGGAGTGATCCGTGATTTAAACCATGTTGTACTCCAGCAGACAAGACAAAGTGTGCAGTTTTCTCATATGAACTTTATTGGTGCAATTCTGGACTAATGCAGAATCAAACTCTTGTGCAGCTTTCATTGTTTTCATTAGATGGGGTCGAGTTGGAGTTGAAGACCCCGAACAAGCGATAGGGACCTATACCTCCGGAGATGAAGCTGGTGATACCATGTAGTGTTTCTTCTTCTTTTTGTGATAGAATACGTAACCTCAAAATTCTACTGTTACCAATATTAAGTGTTGTTTCTTCTGTAATAGAAAATGTAAACCTCAAAGTCCCAATATGGATCACTTGTGCATCATTGACTTGACTAAATTTTGGACCTAAATGTAAGCCCTTGACTAAATTTTGGAGCTAAATGTAAGCTCAAAATATTTCCTTTCGGAAGCTCAAGAGCCTTACTCTTTGGAGAGTGCAATTTACCTAATAATAATTCCTTTCCTTAGCTCAAGAGCCTTAGAGTGCAATTTACTGACGGTTGCTGGAATGAGCAACCCTTTTCCGGTTGCCTTCTACTTGCTTCCATTTACATAATGGAAATTGCAATTGCCCCCTTCCTAAAGAGCTCCTAATAGTTTGTTGGAAACTTGGAAGTATGACAAACCAAACATAGAGCATTCGAGTTCGATATTATTTTTCACTTTATAAATATTCATTGACGCTAGTATTAAAACTCCAAGAATTCAAAAAGATAATGGTACTACAGGAAAAATATACATCTACAACTGGGATTTTACGACTCTTTGCTAAATATCGTAGAAAGTCGACAACTCCTTAAGTAAAAGAGTTGTGACATGAAAAATAATGTTAGAGGGAGATTCGAACATGAACCTACTATGGGTTAGTCTAGCTCATCATCAACCATTGATACAGTTCACAATTTTTTTTTTTTTGTTGAAGTACAAATATATTGTTCAAAAATGATGAGCTTGGGGGAATTTGATCCTCAGCTTCCTGCATGCAAGTTTACACCACTAACCATACCTACACTATTAGAAGTTCTGTTAAATGTGTGGTTCTTTAATATACTAACTTTATGACAACCCTTTATAAGAGTTGTAAAAAAATATATATTTTTCATAAATAATACTCGATGATGGTAGTCGCAAACAGGGCGAATGACAATGCATATCATTTCATAGCAACCATAACAACTGACATGTCCCTTTTTCTCTCCTCCTTTATCCAGGATTGAGACTGGCAATGAAATAATATATCATTTACATTGGCGGAGTTAAAAAAAAGGTGTTTACTCAGAACAAACATCAAACATCAAAAAGTAACAGAGATAGAATTTTATAAATTAAGCACACAAATGGAGTTGTTAACTATCTTTTGGCAAGAAGTATTATTATAGGAAATACAACAAGAATGATAATGAACTTCTTTTTTTTCTTCTTTTTTGTCGGAACCACTATGATATATTCACCAGCTTCTCTTAAGTAACTCTCGCTCTCGTCATCCATTTGTAAACCAAGAATTCAAGTATCCACTGGTTGGAAATTTGTGTCATGTTTTCCATTGTATTCCTCTAATTCATGGAAACCCCTAGGTGGTGGTTTCACCATCACATACCCGATTAGATGTATTTGACTCTCGAGAATAGAAAACTTGTCGCGCTTGTGTTGCTAAAATGAATGGATCGTTACGGTATTGGTTCTTATGCTACTTTAAATTGACTAATGTAAAGCCATCTTCTACCTTGACACCAAAATTGGTGTGAGCCCAATCACATTTGAATATTGGAATTTGAAACATATGCTTGTAGTCCAACAATATGATTTCTTATAAAACACCTAGAACCCACTAGCTTCTGACCGTCCTGCAACTAAGGTTGTTGATTCAATTGAAACTCCACTGCTGTTTTGTGTGACTCTCTTAACATCCTTCGTAATAAACCTAGACCCATTTATTAGCAAGCCTTTATGTGATACGCCGTTTTTTAACAACCCATATGACAACCATTGTATCGCGTTTGATACTGACATGCCTTGTTCAATTTGCAACTTAACCTACAAATGTACACTCTCAGAACATCAGAATATAACTAAACTTTCCATCCGAGCATGAGAAGTCAGATTTATAGTGATGTTGTGCCTAACATGGATTGTTCTAAGTGACACAATGAAACAGAATCACATGTATTTGTGTTTTTTGTAATAGTTTTCTGTAGCAGCAAAATGTCCAAGTGTTTAAACTATACTAAGCACTGCATAATCGACTAAGAGTGGACTAAATGTACCTTTTGTTGAAACCAATCTCCAAATGTGTCGAAATGAGTATGAATTGAGTTGGTCTTCACCGGTAATCGCCCTCCCGTGAAGATTTAACTCGTTCCATATGCATTCTAAGACAAAAGTAAAATTAAAAAATGAAGTATTAACTGACAGACCATTTTTAATGAACATGAATGTCATACTTACGTCATATATGGGTCAATTTCGGGTGTGTTAAAAAGTACATATCTGTGAGCTATCTTTAACTTCTCACTATCCATACGCACTTGGAAACCTTTAGAAATAGGACGTGCTTCCGGTGTGGAACCATATTGAATATTTTCGTTATGCCTTTGCTTTACTCCTGTTCCAGCTGCTTGGGCCTTATGAATATCAAAATACCTCACATACTCCATTCCAAGATAACACACGGCTATACAAGCTTCAGGTTGTGCATAATTCTTTACATATTATTTGAATGTCTTCATATACCTAGGAAAGTCGCGTATGCAACAATTACCAGTTAATTAAATATTAATATCTCTAAGCTACAAAGGGCATAACTTTCTGCATGAAACCAAAAAAACAGAAGTAATATAAATTAAATTGGCATACCTTTCAAATGGATACATCCAACGATATTGTACAGGTCCACATAATCGCACTTCTCGAGCTAGGTGAATTGTCAAGTGCACCGTGACATCAAAAAATGATGGAGGGAAGTACCTCTCCAACATACACAAAGTCTCAGCAACTTCTACTTCAAGTTCTATTAATCTTTGGAGATCAACTGCGAACATAACCGCGGCCCCACCATGCCTAGCTACCCTTGCACGTCCCACCATGCCATTCCCTCCCCCCCCGCCCCGCCAAGTCATTCCCGCTAGATTTCCGCAACCCCACCACGCCGAGCCGTCCGTGTAGTCTCGTCTTGCCAAGGCCACACTATGCCAACCCGCCTGCTCCACTGTCGCGACCCTATCATCCACGCGCGTTTACCTTACCAAGACCATGCCACCTCTTGGCCCCTCGAGCCAAGCCGCCCACTCTGCGTAGCCTTCAAGACCGCGCCCCCTTTGCCTTGGAGATGTACGACCAGACCAAGCCGGTAACTTTCATCTCACCACTCCACGGTCTGCATTCCCAAGACAACTTACGCAGACCGCCAACACGGGAAGCCAAAACTCTCTTTACCACTCAAAAAGGTTAGTCGGACTCTCCTGACCATCTTTGCAATGATTTACACCTCCATTTCGTCCTTGTCTGTCACCATCATATGCTTACCTCGCAACAAGGCACCTGTTCCAAATCGTTTTAACGAATCGATCCTCAAGAATTCTGAGGAAATCCTACGTATAAAGTCACTTGAATGTGATAATCTTTATCAAAAGTATTTTTTGTTGGAAGAGAAACTTGCAGAATCCAAGCAAGGATTACCTCGCGTGAAACAAGTTCCATTGACAAAGAAAGTGCTTGTCTCGTTCGAGAAAAATGTCTTGAGGCTAATTTAGCTACGCTCTTGATAAAATCAAGATGTTGGAAGATGACTTGAAAAAGTTCAATACTAGTTCAAGCAAATTAACCACTATGCTAAAGAGCAAGTAAAAATCATCGTGATACACGAGGATTGGGCTATAAGGAATAAATGCTCCAAGTATTAGCAAAGAGGTAAAAATTTTCAAGGCTAGTGATTCTTCTCAACAAAAGGTTTCCACCGATGGCAAAAAGTGAAATACCTTCACCGGAAGTTAAGGTTCAAAAGAGCAAAGTATATCAACCTCCAAAGTCAAGATACACAGATCGAGGTAAGAACATTCCTTATGTTTGCCACTATTATGAAATAAAGGTTACCTGAAAGGGAGATGTCGTTTCCTTATAAGGAATGACAAACTTCACGATGTTCTTATTTGGGCATCACAAGAAGTTGTGAAACCAAGATCATATGTTAAGACTAATCCCCTTAACGTTACAGGATGTGAATGTCCAACCTTTAGGCAAAGAAATCAATGCGGTAATATACCTAGTTTTGCCTATAAACATCATACGAGCCTTTTCACAATCGTAATAGTTATCAAAAGGATTGAAAATCTACCCATCTAGTAAGCATGGGTTTATGTTGATGATAGGCGGCAGTTGATGGTGGAGAGACGAAGAAGATGAAGTTTTCAAGTAATGTTGAAGCACCAAGCGTATGCGGATTATGTTTTAGTGGAGTCGTCTGTCCGGAAAGGAAAGTACCCTAATTAGGCAAAATCACCATGGAACTAAAGTATGCATACCGTATGCGGATTGAAAATCTACCCATCTTACCTCTAACAATCTCCCCCTTTGTCAATTTAAGTGACAAAACTATCAAGTGATAATTAATATACTCAACCATCAATTCATATAGATTACAAATTGCTCAAACTAAAAAGAATCTCATCTCACGGACATAACAACAACATTTTTACTTTGATTACATTGATCAAATTAACGTTTCAAACAACGGTCACGCTAGGCGCATCGCTGCTTTCACGCACGCTGAGTTGGTGTGGTGATGTGGCCTGGTGATATCGATTATACTTATTCCACGTATCACTCTTTTCTTTACCAAAACCCTGCAACTATTTCTCTCTCTCTCATTTCGATACTCGTACAGAATCACCGATCTCCCCGTTCCAAAAAGAAAAAAGAATCACCGATCTCTATTTCATGTTTCTACTGATTCAAACCATTTTCAAGATCTAGGGTTTGAATAGTTTAGACACTAATCGGTAAATTGGTTGAAAATTAATACTGAGACGAAAAATCTACTAAACGTGTTCTGAAGACCACTCAGAAGTCGACAACATTAATCATGAAATTGACATAATCATCGAATCATAAGATTGACAACATTAATCGATCGATTAATCGATGTGGATTTTGGATGGTTAATCGAAGGGGAATTCTCGATCAGTTGGATTGTGGAATATAGGGGTTTGATTTGTCAATTTCAATGGATTTTATTATCGGTGGTGATGTAATTTGAATTGGAAGATGTTTGGTGCGAAGCTTTCATGGTCTTCTTTTTTAAGGGATTAATTGAATATTGGGAGAGCTCATCGAAGGGTCGCTACAATATTTCCACACCTCGAATAATCTCCTCTGCTATGAGACAACATGATCTCAAAGCTGCTTAAAAATTATAGTTACATAAAAAAAAGAAAAGATCGAAGAAACTAAATCCAGGAAGAACCGAAGAGGGAACAAAGATATCTTATTATCGCAAGGTTTTGATATCTTGCGATGAATTATGGTGGCCACATGAGATATCAAAACCTTGCGATAATAAGATATCTTTGTTCCCTCTTCGGTTCTTCCTGGATTTAGTTTCTTCGATCTTTTCTCAACTTGCCACATGAGAACGCGTGAAAGTGGCGATCAATAGTAGCGTGGTATCTTGTTTCCAAAAAGGAATAGAAAAAGGTATGTCTTGGTCATAATCTAAACGTAGACTGAGTTCTTCGACATTACGCCTTGTTAAATTTCCGATCCATGAATGAACCCGTGATGCACTCATGTTGTTGTGGAACTTGAGAGATGGGTGATTAAGATGCAATGTTCTATCCACGAAATCTGACACAAAATTTAATAGGAGAATAATAAGCTTAGCGTGGAAACACAATCGAAATCATCACCAAGCAAATTAACAAAAAATATAAAAAAAAATGGGCTTTTTACAGAAATAGGCCTGTTTTTTTGGTGCTTTTCAAATCTAGGCCACTTTTTTTATTTATTGCTAGGCTAGGCAAGTTTTGACCAAAAGTGATGGATGGAAAGTTAGCACCGTTAGGTGCACTTAAAATGACAAGATAGTCCTTTGAATCGTTGGTTCATGTCCGTGTCACTTATTTAACTCGGTTTGAGATATCGCAAAATTCCCATCACTATCAAATGTCATCCAATAATGCATACTTGGAGACGATAGAAATGCAATTCGATACACTTTCTTATCACTAAAAAGAACATTTAAAAGAACTGTGACTATCCAAACCGCAAGGATTTCCCCTCGACCAACATCGATACTGATTCCCAACATGAGCATCTGTTGTATAAGCACCGCCAGTAATCTATTCAAGGCAACTTGTTTTAAATGTTGATTATCCAAACAATTGTATGGATTCTCTAATCGATTCAACATGAGCATCTCGTTGTATAAGCTCGACGAGGCATGTCATCTCAAAAGTGAAATGATAATCACAGCCGTAACTCATGAATTGAACAGAATTGAAGAAGCACCGGCGGAACATGCGAAGTGCCTTTATAAAGGAATTGAACAGTACTCCAAGTTGAGCCTTTCCATTGTTTCTCAAGTACGGCTCCATGAACTTTACCATATCTACGGGGAGGAGCTCAAAGGAAAGCCAAATAAGATGCTAAGCCAAGTAAGGAAGAATGCTAACTTGATCACGAAATATTCAAATGAAATGTCCCTCCAACACCAATCGGTAGAGTATAACATGGAGATAGGCATTAACATACGAGAAGGATTAACATCATGATTCTAACACTATGAAAACCAAATACTTTGTTTCCAAGTTTAGATTCAATGACAAAATTAGAAGATACACTAAAACATCTTTGGAAATGAGTCAACACTAGGAGTGGCTAATAAATCCAAGAGATATACAAAAGCGAAAGCCAAATCGGAGTTAGTCTCAGTTTTTAAGCATATGGGATCCAATTAATAACATGAAGTTCTTTTATTGGAATAACTAACACTTGCAGTATAATGAAAACCGCAATAAATGTAATCACTCAAACATTTGGTAAAACAAATCCACGAATTAAAATGAATCACTTCAGAGTTCAAAATCTTCACGGATTGTTTGTTCAAGGTAAGCCCAAAATCTAGCAATTCAAGTGTTTGTGTAGCCTATGAATGAATTGGGCGCCAATCACTAACCATTATGAACGCAATTAAATAATTGTAGATTAAACAAAGAAGTAGTCGTAGATTCAACAAAATATGTTAATAGACACTTGCGGTATAATAATGAAATTGAATTCTTTTAAATACTTGCGTTGACTTTGACTTCTACCTCTTTGATGAACTTTTAAGTTAGCAACTACTTAGAAAAAACAGTGCTTGATGCTCAAATTTCAGCCTATGGTTGTGATTTCACCGTTTCTTGCTTTAAAGATTTGATAAATTAACAAACTGCTCGTGTGAATCTCTATAATTGAAGTGCTAACGAAGTTTGTTGGGATGATCTTTGGCTGGTAGTGATTCCCGATTGCACAAGTAGTAGTGAAACCAAACAAATAACTCTATTGAGAGGAGAAATCATTCATTGAATCCCTTTTGCATCCATAAGCCATCTGCGGTACCTTGTATTCAACCATCAGCTCTAGTCTACCAATTTCATCTCCACATGCAACTCCAAATTAAATACCAATCACATCTTCTGAACCCATTTTCTACTTTTTTTCAGAACTCCTCTCTATCCCCTTTCATCAACTTCATCTCTACCGCCCACTAATCCTTCTCAAACCCACAACATCCCCATACTAACATTTTGCCACCATCACTCATTTGGCAAACCGATGGAACAATAACAACTCAGCATCTGAGAATGACAATAAAGCAGTAATCATTTTCAATCCCTTATTCACAAAAGCAATAACAAAACCCAAGTTTCACTTTCAATCGAAGATATTAGCACAACAACAATAACTCATTTCCTCGAACATGTTTTGTGCAAGACTTGATATTAGCAAATGTGAATTGATGTGTTCTTTCTAGCCCCGGTCTCATCTCCTTCCCTGCGATCACACAGAATTCAAAACAAACCCATAATTCCTACACAAACAAACATCTTCTATCATAACCCACCACATCACATTATTCAACCCTTAAAACCAAAAATTTACATTGCACATTAAAAAAAATTAAAATCAAATTCCAACCCAAGTTTTCCTTTTGATCGATTGAACAAAATCCAAGTCAATTAGCCAATTTATAATCATCATATCCCTTTCTCCGTCTTAGTCTAGTTGATAACTTTTGAAGAACAACAAAATAGGAAACGAAATCAAATAACTTTGATGATGCGATTGACACAATGATGTTGTTTCTACGGTTTCTTTTTTGTTTATAAAATTATCCCTACGAGGAAAAGAGAGATGGGAAGGAAAAACAGAGATGGAAGAGACGAAGAGATTGAAATCATAATGCCGACACATATGGGACGAAATATACTATGCTACCGACACACATATGGATATGGAAGGATATTTCGTGACTTACCACATCAATGAGATCTCCTTATATGATACTTTGGCGAGATATTGACAAGTCAACGCGATAAATTGACCAAGACCGATTAAAGTGGATGGAATCCGTTTAACTTGCCAAAGAAATAAAAAAGTGGCCTAAATGAAAGTGAAGGTCCAGACCAGGCCTACTTCTGCATATAATCCAAAAGTTATGGAATATATGCAGAAGTAGGCCTGGTCTGACCTCACTTTCATTTCTAGGCCACTTTTTTATTTCCTTGCTAGACTAGGCAAGTTAAACGGTTTCCATCCAATTTAACTATCTCGGTCAATTTATCGCGTTGACTTATCAATATCTCGCCAAAATATCATGTAGGGATATCTCATAGATGTGGTAAGATTACTTGAAATGCCCTTGCCCACATGTGTCAATCTGAATCCTATATTCGTCTCTTGAAGAGACTCTCTTCCATATCTGTTCTTCTTCCATATCTCTGTTCTTCACCGCGGTTTCGTGGTGTTCTCAGAACCACACATTCATTCATTCGATTGAGCTACTTCACCGCATTGCAATCGGAATCATAGTTATTATCGAATGGGTTTTGCTAGGGTCTCGCTGTTTCGGATTGAATCTCGATGAAGAAATCGTGATGTGGAAACGATTATGAATGGGTTTTGCTTGAAGTTGACGGTGTGAATGAATCAGATGGAACTGAGTTCGAATTCAATAATAAGTAGATGTGTCCGGTGGTAATTGTGTGGTAGTGTGAATCAATTAGGGAAAATCATAACAGATTTTGATCTTCTCTCGAACTCTAGACCAAACGACTCAGGAGAAAAACCAAGAGAGTTTGAGATGAAAGGCATCATTGAAACTCGAGAAGATCAAAATCAAAGAAACTCTAAACCAACCAAAAAAACCAAACCGAAAACAATCCAAAATCTCAATATCAAAATCCACTTTGAGAGCAAAAATCCCAATTAGTGTATAAGGGTTTCTATTTCTATCGATAATCACAAATAGAAAATTCATCAGATCTTTCATTTGGTATTCGTACTAATTCAATCAAGGATGGGAGTGAGGTTGCGGTGGAGCGATTTGAGGAGAAGGGTGATGTGAAATCTCAGAAGAATAATAATAAAGATGGGAGTAAGGTTGTTGGTAACGAAGAATAGAAGTTGGGAAAAAAATTGTTGCTATGGTTGATAATGAGGATTAAATGGTACAGAGTATGAGTGTTTCAAGGGTTAGGAATTATGGGTTTGTTTTGAATTCGTGAGTAATTGCGGGGAAGGAGATGAGACAGAAATTTAGAACAACACACTCAATTCATCTTTGCAAACGGCAAGTCGTGCATACAACGTGTTTGAGGAAATTCCCAAAGCTAGTTGAAGTTGTTATTCTTGTGAATAAGGGATTGAAAGTTGTTTTAATGAAATGGTCTTCTTTGCATCGCAAATCGTTTTAGGGGTATATGGATTGCGGTGGAGGAAACGGTGATTGATATTGGCTAGAAATGGGGAAGATGCAAGCGCAATGGTCAGGAATTCATAGCAATTCAACCGGCCTCGCGATTCTCCTGCTTTTTTTGTGTAAGTTTTGATCAATTAATAGTCATTCTACCACAGTTCTTTGGGACTCATCAATTCAAATTAACGGGTTCACAGTGATGAACTAAAATGGGTCAAACTCTGCATGAGATGATGACCTTGTCGCGATTGCCACTTTAAAAGAATTGGACAACCAAACTCATGCTATGTTTTCCAGCTTGCAATGTCTATGAATTCCGATTCTGCAATGTCTATGAATTCCAATCGATATGGAAGATGTTGCAGGCTAGACTTGGAAGTGTTGGTGTTTGAAGTAGATGTTGCCTCAGTTATAGTGTTCATGCTATGTTTTGAGTCTCAGTTACAACTGAGAAGTTAGGTTCAAGGTTCACTTGAAATGATTCGGATGCTAAGAAGAGTACAAGCTATCCTTTTCTATCCTTTGCGTCACGTTGATTAGGAAAGGAACACCTATAGGACGAGAGTACTATGTCGATCACTTAGAAGAACTATAATACTTAATTATTAAAGACAAAGCTCGAACTCGGCTTTACATATAAGGGTCTCTTTCACCCGGTTCACTAGAAGTCGACACGAGAAGACCGAGAAATTAGGATTTATGTGATGAGATGAAGAATCAAGAATGATGATACTTTGTAATTTGGTGATTGATTAAAGATTAATGAAATTGAAGTTTGGGTTCGCCATCAATTACTACCTCGAGATTCATCAACAAAGTTAGGGTTTTTCTGTGTTTTAGTCGAATATCTTGGTTTTGTGATATGTACAAAGCGATAAAGAAATGGAATCTGTTATGAGCAAAACCAAGAGAGAGATGCGGATGCAATGAGTGGTACGTAAGAAGTTCCACGCAAGCGACTCCACATAAGTAGTGCCACATAAGCAATATGTGGTGACATATCAGAGTCAACATGGGTTGTTGGGCCAAAATAACCGATTCAAAGGACTTTTAGGTCTTTTTAGTTATACCTACACTACACCATATCCTGCATTTTGCAACATATTGATTTTGGGTGTGTGCAACGGATATTGACGTTGCACAAGGGTGCGACGTCAATATCCGTTGCACACCCAAAAAACACGTTGCACAAAATAAATAATATTGGTTTGTTAAATGAAATTAATGGAGCAACGATTTTGAAACGTGTAAAACGCGTTGTACATCATCGATTTATGTAATATCGGACATTTTCATGGGCTTTAAGTAATCTTGTTTATTAAATTTTGTTTTTTCATTATTTCTTTTTTTAGAAAATCTTAAAATTCCCAAAATTACTATCTCTTCTTTATCTCGTTTTTTACTCCTCTCTCTTGTTTGCAAGAGTTTTTCTTCCAAACCAAAACCCTTCACCTAGAATCAAACCCAAATCTCTTTCCTATCCAAATCAAAACCCATGTAATCAAAACCTAGAAATCTAGATTTATTCTCTAAAATCTTCAAAAATTCTAAACCTAAAATCCAAAATCAATTTTGTTCAAAAACAAAACCATAACCGAAACCCGCATCGTTCTCCTTCTAATCGTTTCTCCCCAACCCGTCTCAACCTTTCAACAATTTCTTCGATACGTAACCAATTTCTTCGATCTCAGAAACATTTGTTTTTTCAATCTCAAATGTAAACCATTTTTTCTCTTTCTCCTAAATTCGAATATTAAATCTTTTTTTTTCCCGTTGGTATTAATGATAATCTCAAAAACTCGCACCGTAGTTGGTTGTTTGAGTCTCGCTTTTAGTATTTGAAAACCCAGATCTAGTTTTGTTTTAATGGAGCTTTAAGTGGTGAAGATCTAGCATATCTTGTAGGTACCGTTAAGGTACTTGTTATGTAGTTTTGAGTTTCATTCTTTTTTTTTTTAATTTTTTTTTTTGAATGCGGGGTTTTGATTTTATTTGGGTTTTTTGTTTTTTGCTGCTGCAGGGTAAGCTAATGCCATTGTCACAAGGAGCACAATCTGAATTCCTTGATTCCCTTTCAACCAATGTTAATAACCGTGTTAAGCTCTGCAAGAGATTTAGGTTTGTTTTAAATTTTAATTTTGGTTTCTATTTATACCAATCATAGTTTCACTCTGTCATTTACGAATATATTTTTTTATGTTTGATTAGGGATTTGGTTTCAATTTAATGTCCCTAACTTACTCGAAGCTTGATAACGGTATTACGTTCACTCGATGTGTGGATTGTTTTAGCTTTATAGAGTTTGTTGTACTAAACATACCATGTTTCCGTGAAAGCATCTCCAGAATCTTTAATGCTGCACGTTGATCAGCTCACTAGGAATGTGAATGAGGGACATCTGAAGGAGATTTTTGGTAAGTCATTTCCTTTGTGATGTGGATTCTAATAAATCTGGTGATAACCGCATCAAGTTCTTTCATGCAACAAATATTGCATGTAATCTTTTGCTTGGCTCAACATTCCTTTCAACCAAGTTTTAATTCTTTTAACTCTTCAGTTTTAATGTTGGACTTTCTTAGGTGGGTGTGTAAGGAAATATGGGAAAAGAAAGTAATTGACATGCATTTTATAGATCTTGTAGTTTAGTGTTTGCCACTAATTTTTTGTCGGTTCACGAATCCCTTTGGAAAGTTAACACTTGCATTTCTCAAATTTGATATTGATTCGATGTTTGTTTTCATCCAAATTATATGTAGTAAAAATATCACAATATATCACCTAGTAGTGAGGTTATGTGTTATGGAACCTACTCGATTTAAGAAATGTATCCATCTGAGCTTTAACCTATCGATTGAAGTTGGTTAACCTTTGCTTTTCCTTACCATGTAGGCAACTTTGGTGAAGTTATACACGTGGAGTTGCTTGTTGGCAATTGATCGTAGTGTAAGTTCAAAGAAATTTATGTTGTGGTTTCTTTTAGTGCTTAACAGTTGAAATAGTTCTTTATGCTTGCAGGTTAATCTTCCCCGTGGATTTGGATATGTCTCGAGGCAGAAAGCTATAATTGAAGTGGTTTTTGTTTATCGGGATCATAAATTATGTGGGAGTGATGAGATTAACCATAAAGGAGATTTCTAATATGATAGATGGGTATTTTGAGGTTAATATACGTACTGAATGCAGTGTGTGAAGAGCTTTGAGTTTCATTGGTATTTAGTTTTATTTATCTTTAGGAAAATTGTTGAGGGGCTTATAGGTATTTTAAAGCATGCTTGTATAAGATACTTAAATTTTAATTGTTAATGATTCCAGATTTGTGGTTTTCAGATTCACCTTGGCTTTCAGATAATTGTTACAAATGTGAATCAAAGGAAGTAGTTAATTATATGTTTACGGGATAAGTTAATTGGTAGATAGATGTGATATGGACCTTTAGCTAACTAAAGTTTCAATCGGATGTTCTGGTGATTTATCAGCATTGACTAAAATAATTATGGATTAAGAGGGAGGAAAATCACTTCAAGGATTAGTTGTGTCGGTTGCACGACCATCTTATATGGTGTCATGTTTGTAGCTTTACGCAATCCGTTTCTCATTCTCTATTTTAATCCGTTCTCATTCTCTATTTTACAAACTCTTGCTGTAAGTTCCTCTTTTTCTCAAGTGGGATTATACTAATTAGACTCCAGATTCTAGGTACATTTTAGAAAGAGAAGTTGGAACAATTAAACATCTATATATTAATATATGGTGCTTAGCGTCTGTAACTCTTGTATTCTTATAGCAAATTTTGTGTCCACTAATGTGAAAGCCATTCTTGTACCTATGCACTTTGGTCATAACTTGGATTAGGAATATTTAGGATGAATAAAACTTCGATCCACATTTTAACACACCATTTCTTTTTTCCTCGCAATTTATCGTATACATTCTCTTGTTTCTTAGATTTCATTTAATTACTTTGGTTGTTGTTACATTGATTTGTATAATGAAGGTGCAAGTGCCTAGGAAATCTGCTAGTGATCTGGCTAATGTGCAAGTATACTACTGTAATTTATTTTAAAATAATGGTTCAAATTTTGTGGTTGAGTTTTCAGCAATAGAGTACGATCTTCCTTTACAGAAGTTCATAGAGCATTTTGTGGTTGAGTTTTCAACAATGCTTGTAAAATAATGGTTTAAAATAACATGTGAGCATTATTGTGCAGTTATGCCACCTTCTTCAGTATGGATGTCGCGTCAAGGAGAAAACAGAGTTCATGGAGAAGTGTTCATCTTCGTGGGGATTTTGTTCATCATTTATAATCATCATAATCTACCTATTAAGAATTTTTCATTTTCTTTTCGGTGACATTGTATACATCATAAATAGCTTAATCTTGTGTTGAGGAGTTCACGCAGACCGTTGGTGGCATGTTGCCTTTGTTATTTGGAGGGCGGTTCTCTAATCTTCAAAGTCTTGAAAGTTTATGACCACCTTCTCTTGGAAAGAGTCGCGAAGAAGTGACGCTTCACGCATAGAGTAATTTTACAAGCATTGTTACTAAATCGAACAAGTATGCCGCACTCAATGACTTGTACCAATTTTTTGGATAAATTAATATTATGGTTAGCTAGCACCTACAATGGAATGCAGGTAAGAGACATTTCTCTTATCTCTTCATTTTATAAAATTGGGTCCTCGAGTTCCTTGTAACTAGGACTAATATCTTTCTCCTCTTTCTTAGTATTTCTTTATTCTTTTTTGTTAAATTTTTGTAATGACCATGAAGAAGAAACAAACCCTGCAGACATGAATCCTGGTTGGTCTCGTTTTCTTAGCCTTCTAGGTTGAACAATCTTTTACGCTAGTCTCTTCATATATTATTTTTTTTATTTTACGAAATTTTAGCCCATTCTCTGTCTAACTTTTGAAGGTCAAAATTTATCACTTATGATGAAGTCGTTGAAAAAGTTGCGCAACAACTTGGTTCGAAGGATCCATCCAAAATCAAGCTCACATTATATAACTATTCTTTTGTGAGAACCTAAACCGCACCCTATCAAGTCTAGGGGAGTTGATCGTTTGTCGGATATGTTGGTTCACTACGATAAGGTAGGTCATCTCCTAGATCTTTCTTGCGAACCATGTTGCACTATTCTTTTTTTGTCAAGCAGTGTAATTTGTGTGTAAAGTTTGCTTGATGGATATCTTCTTTTCCAGTTTCCGATATACGTATTTTTGAAGTACTTGGACATTCCTTTACGAGAATTGCAAGGCTTGAAAACTCGAAGGTTTCTTTTCATCATGGAATAAAGGAAGAAGTGAGTAGATGATAGTTGGACTAAAATATAAATTTTGTAAGATGCGCTTTTGAACTTTTAATTGAATTTTACTATTAACCTTTACTTCTACCTCTAAGTTGAGGCAAACGTTGTTTACGAAGTAAGTTTTCTGTTGAGATTTCTTTTGATTCATATGTTTTGAACCATAAAATGAATGAAAGTGTCAACATTTTGGTTTTGTCAATAAACTACGAGGCTTCTGTATCGACTTCAGTAGGATTGTAATTGCCGGAACTATTGTCGGAATTTTATTTTTCACCTGGAATTATCGTCGGAATTTTTTTATTTTTTTATCTGTAAACGGGTTTGCAACGTATATAAGTGTTGCTCAAATTAGAGTAAAACGTTGCCTAAATTATTGTAATCGTTGCACAAATTAAAGAATCCGTTGCTTTCAACAAACGTTGGTAAGCTATTTTACCAACGTTTATATAATGTGGCACAAATTAATTTGACCAACGGATTTTGGCGTTGCACCAAAATTTGCTACGCCATATTCCCAACAGATATTAGCGTTGGTGAAATTCTTTTGCAACGCGTATATCCGTCCCAAATAGGATGTTCTGGTGTAGTGCTAACGGTGCTAACTTTCCATCCATCACTTTTGGTCAAAACTTGCCTAGTCTAGCAATAAATAAAAATAGTTGCCTAGAATTGAAAATCGCCAAAAAAATAGGCCTATTTTTGTAAAAAGCCCAAAGTTTGTATTGCAAGGAACTCCGACGAAATTTATAATAAGATAAAGAATGGACAAAACGAAATCTTCTTGAGACAAAAATTAAATGAGAAAAACCGGACTGGTCGACCTTTACAATCTTTGTTGTATTTGATCTAAAGACCAATCATCCTCTTTGACAATGTAAAGATATAAGAATGAATTACATATTTTTGAGTTTTTTTGCCGTTGAGATGGTTGTCAGTGTTGGCGTTACTATAATCGGTGAGTAATGTTGAGTCTCCCATGAATCTTCGTTATAGCGAACATATTGGTTGTGTAGAACTACTGATTTTCCATCTTGATGAAAAGAATTTTGCTAGAAGGAATACATAGGCTATGTAGAAATTACGACTTTCCATGTTGATTAAAAGAATTTTCGCTAGAAGGTTGACGTAGGATATCTTCGAGTTTTGGTTCTTCCTTTGTGAAGTCAAAAGCAAATATATGGTCATCAAAAGCCAAGATGGCAACACCAAAATCAGTAGGACTGAAACCGAGTAACAAAATCTTATCTCGCCAATACATGGGTGGTAAGTCAAAAGCAAATATATGGTCATCAAAAGCCAAGATGGCAACACCAAAATCAGTAGGACTGAAACCGAGTAACAAAATCAATACTTGTTGTTGGTGCTCAAAAAGATTGATATGTCCAATGAAACTTGTTCTTCCATCTCTATATTATTTCCTGGTAGTATATTTACTTACCCTAAGTCTCGATTTCTGCCTAAGATTCAACAGCATGACATTAGAACTTTCACATTGATTAAATGTCTGATCTTTTATTTCTTTATAGAGTTACTAATGTTAGGTTTTTTCCATATTCCTAGGATTTATTACTATGGCATAATATTGATGTTATGCATACAGAAAAAAATGTTTGCGAGAGTATCATTGGTACTATATTGAATATAAAGTCCAAAACAAAAGACGATCTAAAATCCCATAATGATCTGAAGAGTATGGGAATAAGACCAGAATTGCATCCAATAGAGATAAATGGCAAAACGATCCTTCCACCAGCACCATACTACTTAAACGACAAGGAAAAGGTTGTATTTTATAATATGATAAGAAATTTTAAGGTTCCATATGGGTATACTTCTGATCTTAGAAAGCATTTCTCGAAAGATGGTTGCTTAGGTGTTCTTAAGGCTCATGATTACCATGTTCTTATGCAACAAATATTACCCATTTCTTTGCAAGGACTTTTACCTGTAGGTCTAAGGAGGAGATTTTTAGGTTTTGTTCGCAGTTGATCTCCAAAGATTAATAGAACTTGAAGTAGAAGTTGCTGAGACTTTGTGTATGTTGGAGAGGTACTTCCCTCCATCATTTTTTGATGTCACGGTGCACTTGACAATTCACCTAGCTCGAGAAGTGCGATTATGCGGACCTGTACAATATCGTTGGATGTATCCATTTGAAAGGTATGCCAATTTAATTTATATTACTTCTGTTTTTTTGGTTTCATGCAGAAAGTTATGCCCTTTGTAGCTTAGAGATATTAATATTTAATTAACTGGTAACTGTTGCATACGCGACTTCCTAGGTATATGAAGACATTCAAATAATATGTAAAGAATTATGCACAACCTGAAGCTTGTATAGCCGTGTGTTATCTTGGAATGGAGTATGTGAGGTATTTTGATATTCATAAGGCCCAAGCAGCTGAAACAGGAGTAAAGCAAAGGCATAACGAAAACATTCAATATGGTTCCACACCGGAAACACGTCCTATTTCTAAAGGTTTCCAAGTGCGTATGGATAGTGAGAAGTTAAAGATAGATCACAGATATGTACTTTTTAACATACCCGAAATTGACCCATATATGACGTAAGTATGACATTCATGTTCATTAAAAATGGTCTGTCAGTTAATACTTCATTTTTTAATTTTACTTTTGTCTTAGAATGCATATGGAACGAGTTAAATCTTCTGCTGGGAGGGCACTTACCAGTGAAAACCAACTCAATTCCATACAGTCTGACACATTTGGAGATTGGTTTCAACAAAAGGTACATTTAGTCCACTCTTAGTCAGATTATGCAGCGCTTAGTATAGTTTAAACACTTGGAAATTTTGCTGCTACAGAAAACTACTACAAAAAACACAAATACATGTGATTCTGTTTCATTGTGTCACTTAGAAAAATCCATGTTAGGCACAACATCACTATAAATCTGACTTCTCATGCTCGGATGGAAAGTTTAGTTATATTCTTATGTTCTGAGAGTATACATTTGTAGGTTAAGTTGCAAATTAAACAAGGCATGTCAGTATCAAACGCGATACAATGGTTGTCATATGGGTTGTTAAAAAACGGCGTATCACATAAAAGCTTGCTAATAAATGGGTCTAGGTTTATTACGAAGGATGTTAATAGAGTTACACAAAACAGCAGTGGAGTTTCAATTGAATCAACAACCTTAGTTGCAGGACGGTCAGAAGCTAGTGGGTTCTACGGTGTTTTATAAGAAATTATATTGTTTGACTACAATCATATGTTTCAAATTCTAATATTCAAATGTGATTGGGCTCACACCAATTTTGGTGTCAAGGTAGAAGATGGCTTTACATTAGTCAATTTAAAGCAGCATAAGAACCAATACTGTAACGATCCATTCATTTTAGCAACACAAGCGCGACAAGTTTTCTATTCTCGAGAGTCAAATACATCTAACTGGTATGTGATGGTGAAACCACCACCTAGGGGTTTCCATGAATTAGAGGAATACAATGGAAAACATGACACAAATTTCCAACCAGTGGATACTTGAATTCTTGGTTTACAAATGGATGACGAGAGCGAGAGTTACTTAAGAGAAGATGGTGAATATATCATAGTGGTTTCGACAAAGAAGAAGAAAAAAGAAGAAGTTCATTATCATTCTTGTTGTATTTCCTATACTAATACTTCTTGCCAAAAGATAGTTAACAACTCCATTTGTGTGCTTAATTTATAAAATGCTATCTCTGTTACTTTTATGATGTTTGATGTTTGTTCTGGGTAAACACCCTTTTTTTTTTAACTCCGCCAATGTAAATGATATATTATTTCATTGCCAGTCTCAATCCTGGATAAAGGAGGAGAGAAAAAGGGACATGTCAGTTGTTATGGTTGCTATGAAATGATATGCATTGTCATTCGCCCTGTTTGCGACTCAGTCATCTGAGTATTATTTTTGAAAAATAATTTTTTTTTTACAACTCTTATAAAGGGTTGTCATAAAGTTAGTATATTAAAGAACCACACATTTAACAGAACTTGTGATAGTGTAGGTATGGTTAGTGGTGTAGACTTGCATGCAGGAGGCTGAGGATCAAATTCCCCCAAGCTCATCATTTTTGAACAATATATTTGTACTTCAACAACTCTTATAAATGTTGTTATACGTTTTTATTAAAAAAAAAAAAAAAATTGTGAACTGTAACAATGGTTGATGATGAGCTAGACTAACCCATAGTAGGTTCATGTTCTCTCCCCCCTCTAACATTATTTTTCATGTTACAACTCTTTTGCTTAAGGAGTTGTCGACTTTCTACGATATTTAGCAAAGAGTCGTAAAATCCCAGTTGTAGATGTATATTTTTCCTGTAATACCATTATCTTTTTGAATTCTTGGAGTTTTAATACTAGCGTCAATGAATCTTTATAAAGTGAAAAATAATATCGAACTCGAATGCTCTATGTTTGGTTTTTCATACTTCCAAGTTTCCAACAAACTATTAGGAGCTCTTTAGGAAGGGGGCAATTGCAATTTCCATTATGAAAATGGAAGCAAGTAGAAGGCAACCGGAAAAGGGTTGCTCATTCCAGCAACCGTCAGTAAATTGCACTCTAAGGCTCTTGAGCTAAGGAAAGGAATTATTATTAGGTAAATTGCACTCTCCAAAGAGTAAGGCTATTGAGCTTCTGAAAGGAAATATTTTGAGCTTACATTTAGCTCCAAAATTTAGTCAAGGGCTTACATTTAGGTCCAAAATTTAGTCAAGTCAATGATGCACAAGTGAAGGGGAGATAAAAGGAATAGAAAAAGGTATGTCTTGGTCATAATCTAAACGTAGACTGAGTTCTTCGACATTACGCCTTGTTAAATTCCCGATCCATGAATGAACCCGTGATGCACTCATGTTGTTGTGGAACTTGAGAGATGGGTGATTAAGATGCAATGTTCTATCCACGAAATCTTTTAGTACTCTGACACAAAACGTTAGAATATTTGATGGCATTATCTGACACAAAATTTAATAGGAGAATAATAAGCTTAGCGTGGAAACACAATCGAAATCATCACCAAGCAAATTAACAAAAAATATAAAAAAAATTGTATTGCTAGGAACTCCGACGAAATTTATAATAAGATAAAGAATGGACAAAACGAAATCTTGCTGAGACAAAAAATTAAATGAGAAAAACCAGGACTGGTCGACCTTTACAATCTTTGTTGTATTTGATCTAAAGACCAATCATCCTCTTTGACAAAGTAAAGAATGAATTACATATTTTTGAGTTTTTTTGCCTTTGAGATGGTTGTCAGGGTTGGCGTTACTATAATCGGTGAGTAATGTTGAGTCTCCCATGAATCTTCGTTATAGCGAACATATTGGCTATGTAGAACTACTGATTTTCCATCTTGATGAAAAGAATTTTTGCTAGAAGGAATACATAGGCTATGTAGAAATTCCGACTTTCCATGTTGATTAAAAGAATTTTCGCTAGAAGGTTGGCGCAGGATATCTTCGAGTTTTGGTTCTTCCTTTGTGAAGTCAAAAGAAAATATATGGTCATCAAAAGCCAAGATGGCAACACCATAATCAGTAGGACTGAAACCGAGTAACAAAATCTTATCTCGCCAATACATGGGTGGTAAGTCAATCTCATGCCTAAATTTCCAACGAAGATAGGTATAATTATTTCTTTCGTCCTTCGTAAGTACCCAAATTCTCAAAACGTTCTTCCTAATGTGTCCATAACAAACAGAATCTCCAGACACCCCAAGACATTCACTAGAAGCACGTTGACGTTGAAGATGACGGTCTAAGATTGGCACATGAAGTACATCGCACTGATGATTGTCACATTCATAGTTATCAATCTTATTAAGGTCATAACAAACAACCCTGTTTATTGGTCCCACCCATTCATCCGTCGTTGTTTCACCTTCTTCGATCCAATAGACGACTCCATTATGAGTAATGACGTTTTCCCGAGTACCTTCTCGTTGTTGATTGTTTGCAACATCATATGTTCTCCACTCATCCAGATCCGAGAAGTAGATTTCAATCTTGAGACGGTTATCACCCATCAAAGAATTTTGAGTACGCACGACTTTGAATGCACTCTCGCAAGCAATCGCTGGTGAATAAGAGTACGTGTCACAAACCAAACCATATGAAAACTCACCAACACTAGTATTCTTCGGTGGTGGAGGGAGTGCAACACTTTCTTTCGTGATTGGATTACAGACAAAATAACGACTGACGCCGGTGCATTCATGTACAACAGAACAAACAACTAAACCATTGGTTGAAGCTAAAATATAAAGCTTATGATCTTCTGCATTGAAACTGTATGACTCAGAAAGGAAACTAAAGGAAAACCCATCATAACCAGATAACTCCCTGCAAGATGATATTAATTGCGTAGACATATCGCTGTTTGAAAAGATTGCCCATGGTTTATTTTCTAGGGTTTTGGTTTTGAATCTGTTGTTGATAAATTCAGAAAGATCAGAAAGCCATAACTTTGAAACACACTTAAACCTGCAGATTGATTTGATTGGTAGTCTTGGAAAGATATCAACTAAAACATCCTCTGGTAAACCATCTTTCTGCATTGTGGAAAAAGATGAAGAATCCCCCATCATATGCACGTATGGTTGTCTGTTAAACCCCTCCTTGTCCACTGTCCTCCTACTATTACTACCATCAGCGCTGCTGGTAGTGGCATTACCATTCTTGGGTGTGTTGATTGCTCCAGCCATTGAAGAAGAAAATCGATAGAAATATTATAGATAAAAAAATGTAATAGAACATGAAAAATCCCGTCGTACATTCGTTCTGAACCATGTATTTGTATAGCTTTATCTTTGCTGGAATAAACCCTATTTCCAAAAGGAAGATGACTTATCCAGCAAGTATCCCAGATGTTCCCCAACTTTTCTCTATGTAACTTGGTCATCAAGAAATTTCCAGACTTTCTTCTAGGGTTCTTGAATTGGACGAGTCGGAATGGACCATTCCAGGTAGATACGGTCCGATCGGCTGGCGGCAAAGGGACGAGGAGACCAAGCCAAAGCTGTGTGGCGAAAATATCCTCAAGAGTAAAAGAACAAGGCGGAAAATTCCCCGCAGGCAAAATAAAATGGGCCGGAAATCCTATAGAACAATAGAATATGCTGATTCTAAAAATGTGATGCCCTTCTCAGGCAACAGTCATCGACTCTAAAGATTTTGCATTCTTCAAAATTAATTTCGGCCTTCTAAACTCCCTCGCCTCTCCACTAAATGTACCAAAGTGTATTGACTGGCGGTGCCGAATAATTAAGTCTTCAGTCTGATAATACCCTTTTTCGTCATCACAAAACGAATCATCGACAGAAAAACAAAATGTAAACCCAAGACGGGTATTCAGAATCAAAAGTTTTGCACGCTTGCCTGCCTCATTAAATACAAGTTTTCTCAGATTAGGTGCTGCTTTGACCAATGTAAATACTAATTTATCTGTGGTTGCTACATTCTCCAGATTATGATATGTAGGTGGATTGCTTACAAAACGGTCTGCAACAGAGAAAGCCAACAAATATATCGGTTTCAAGGAGTCTGACTGACCATATAACACTTAAGAACTACTACAAATACAGAACGATACACCTGACATATGAAAGTGCTCGACTAAACATACTTAAAGCCTGCCTTATCCATTGCTCTACACTTCCGGATTTAAAATCCGAACAACAAAAAGAAAATCACAGCTTCTACTTTATCAAGTGTTAGAAAGCTGGACATGTCATAACACTTCGCCACATAAACCCCAGCCACCTAAGAGAGACTGAAGTTGGTGCATGAATTTTGAGATCTTTATCTTCTAAACCCCCTATATCCATCTCGTTGACAATTTGCAAGACTTTTAGGAACCGGAGTTAAAATCAAGAATTTCCTCATACCAAACGACGTGCAGTTTTTCAAATTCAATTTTTCAAGGACAAGGCAATTCAAAAAGGGTTGTTCATTGCACTTGCAGTAACCATCTCTGAATTGGATTCTCGAAAGTGTAAGGCTCTTGAGCTTCGGAAAAAAGAATTTTTTTTTTTTTGGGAAAAGTATACTAGGACAATGATTCACAAGTGAAAAGAGATACCGGTATGCCTTGATCAATATCTAAATTGAGACTGAGTAAAGAAAAGAGAAACAAAAAACTCTAATAGAAAACAAATTCCCAATTAAGAACTGTTAGAGAAAAATTTGTGTGAATTTTATAGTTTACGACATTCAGCCAGACATAGGATTTAGTTTTTTCCCTTTTGGAGGATGCCGCAACAAAAATTCCGCAATCCTGTTAAAAACATGGACTAGACAAAGTAAAAACTCAAACTCAAATCAAGCTTCCAGTAAATAGATTGAAGCAATGAAGGATATATGGTATTAGACTCCATAGCAGTCAACTGGGACCATTACTTACATTCCGCACTGTCTCGACGGAGGCACGGGACAAGTTCAATAAAGCACCTACATGCAACTATGTTGTGTTAGGCGCTAGGCGAGGTGAGACGCTTAGGGCACGCCTAAGGCGCCCTAGGCGAACATAACACAAAAATAGCATAAAACAGAAAACAGTTAACATAATTAGGTACTTTCAAATTCTGTGAAATCTAACATGAAAGACATGAAACAAAATCCTTACTTAAAACTCTCCTCCGCACTTCACTATTCTAAGAAGCCGCAATGACTTTGATGAGTACAATGGATGGTGGCCTAAAGCAAACTGTTAATTTTCATTCGGGCTAAGGAAAATATAGAACTACGTAATAGAATTTGAACAGAGAATAGAGTTGTTCTCATTTCATTGACGTAGATAGAAAAGATTACAAGAGAAGAGACATATACGTACATAACCAAATTGACTGAATCCTAATTCCTGTAATAACTTAATAAAGTAAAGATAAGCTTATGAAACCGATGAGATAAATCCTAACAAATTACTACTCCTGGGAAGAAATCGGACGGTCCTGAAAATCTCGTACTTTTAATTGGGCTCCACCTAATTTATAAGGCTTATAGAATACGATAGAATAGAAGGCTACCCCACTAAAATCAATTCTCACCACTCCCACGTGAATTTTGATACAGGAGAGGAAAAGAACGGATTAGCGGAGGGAAATTGAAGAGGGAAATTTTAGGGGACGGATTAGCGGAGGGAAATTTTAGGGGACGGATTGACTTCATCGAATATCCAACATGTCCTTAAGTATCAGGACGATAGCATAAACATAAAGGTACGATTCATAATTCTAGGGTACATATTTGAATCTAAAACTCCTAGTTCCAATGGGCACGTCATTTAATTGTTTTGAAATTAATCTACGCAGATGATTTCGGTAACAAATTCAATCATGTGAATACTGTTTTAATGGTTCTTCTTGTGGCATGCATTGGCTGTCTGAGGATCTTGTTAAGTTTGGTGTAACTTTCATGTGATGAAGAAGCAGAGGAAGAGATGAGAAAAGGGTTTTGAATCTGATTCCATTTTTGAGACGAGAAGTATCAAAAGAGCTTATGTTTGAGGTTTCTGATGGAAAGGATAATGACCCAGATGAAATGTTTATGGTTTGATCCTAGCAACAAACAACATTCATCCTTGTGCTGCTTCTCTGAAAAATTTTAAGAGATTTTTTGTATATATAGGGGATTCTATGAACAAGGATAGATACTGTATATTTGACTTTGATAATCATTTAAAGTGGTAAAGGAGACGAATTAATGAGACTGAAACGATACAAAGGTAAATCCCATGAATAGATATTTAAAAAGAGAGATTAATTAGAAAGATAAATTATGATAATAGATAGATATTTAAGGTACATCCCATGAATCAAACAAATATCTGCTAGTCTTTATCGTACAAAAATGATCTTATTCGAGAGATAAAACTTTCACACACAACAAAATGGTAAAGGGGAAAAAAAAAAACTCAATGTAATATTGTATGATTGGGTGCTGAAATGCATCCAAATCACTACAAAGTGTCTTGTCTTTTCGCTTCACTTGGATCATCATAAATTCTTTGCAGCCCTAACCTCTCTTAGAATATCATCAAATGCCCTAACGAACGCTCCATTCACAGTCTGATTTACCCGAGTTAGGGCACTATCCCTGTACTGATATACCATTGATAAGCTTATCGCCTTGTTCCCCATTAACTCTTGGGTTAATGGTAGATCGGAAACGTTAACCACAGGTATAGGTGGCGTTACAGATTTGAGACAGTCGAGGCAGTGAATTCCCTCATTAAGTACAAAGTTAACGACTGCATCATGTGTCCCGAGCAATTTCTGTACCACGTTGGGGTAACCAATCTCTTCGAGAAATAACCAGAATGCGATGACATGCATACATTTTAACATGTCTCGACCACTGTCGATAACAAGTCGCTTGTAGAGGTCTCTGTCCATTGCGTGAAATGTTTTAAGATCCTCTGTTGTAACAGATGAAGCCATATCGAAACGGAATTGATATTGATAATTAATGTGATATTATTAATGAATGATTGGGATGATTGAATGGGATGATGAAGTAAGTGGGTGGGGGATTGGTTTTGGGGATTGGAACATTTTATAGGCAGTGTTGTGAATCTTGACAATGTCTCTTGCCAAAAGTCGCGACTCAAAGTGAGAAATAAATTTGCGAAA
>JAJJWW010006549.1:0-10503 GCA_023531295.1 Papaver armeniacum | reverse complement strand
CCTTCCACTAGTAGAAAACAAAGCAATTCCGCGACCGCCAGACACGTCATATATACGACTAAACGACCCTCCTAGGGTTCTCTGAATGGGTCGTTTATAAAGCGTTTTTTAATCAGAGCGACCCTTAGCACGCCGGTCACGAATGAGATCGCTCCTCACAATCCTTACCAACGTGACCCCGCGACATCGGGTCGTGCATTTGAATTTTAATATAAAAAAAATACCGTATTGGGACAATTTGAAATGTCCGAATGTCCAATGCTCGAATCAATTAACTGGACCGGCATTTAAGTCAAACCGAGTCAAGTCTAGTCTAGTCAAGTCAAGTCAAGTCAGAATCAAGAAATGCAGTCAAGTCAAACTCGAAATTCAAATGCAACCTCAAATTGAAATAAAATTCAAATGCAACCTCAAATTTAAACTGAAACTCAAACCGCAACTTCAAATTTAACTGATAATTTGAACATTCATTCATTGGGTGTAAAACTACTACAAGAAAAATGAAATGCCGAGTTCACCAATACATGTCCAAGATTGCTAAGTTCGACAACAACCTTTTGCTAAACTAATAAAATGATAAAAACAAAAATGATAGTTTAACTCCTCCTTTGACAATACTTCAAAGTGATATCAAGCGAGCATCAATGTCTTTGGTCCTTGTGGTTCACATACTTCTGTAATGCAAATCAACAATATTACAATGACTTGATTTCCCGTATTGGTTCAACATGAAATGAAAAGAAAAAGAATACAAGATGGAGAACGCCGGCGAGACAAGATGGAAGGCAAAAGCCTAACCACGGACAATTAAAAGAAACAAATGATGGGTACGACTCCTAAAGCAAAGCAACGGAATAACAATGTAGGGGTAGTGCAGACGGTCAAGATACTTATGCTTAGATTTGGTGGAAGATGTATATAAATTCATGCAAAGATTGGCCATAAACTCCAGGAAAGTTATCACACAACCATAACTATGATAGGAGAAGATTGCAACAAAATGAAGCGGGAAATCGAAGGCGAGATACGGGGAAGAAGAAGATACTTGCGGAATCTAAACTAAAGAATCATATGTGCACGGGGAGCTAAACAAGTACTAATTGTCCAAGGTTCTCAATATACAATGCCTTTAAGATGCACAGGAAAACTCACATGTGCGCAGGAAGTCGCATGATTTCCACCCGAGTTAAATTATAAGGTCTTCATAAGTTCATTCACGTACGTGTATCCCATTTCCGTGCCACGAAAGATAACCAATTGTAGAAAAATGAAATTAAAGCAGTAAACATAAAAATATAATCTACTAGAAGAGACATGTAAGAAGAAATAGAATGAAACCTTGCAGAGCTTCATTCTGATACTCACTCTCCAATACTAGTTGTCAAAATTGATGGGCTTCATTAACATTGCGGTGAAGACAAAATGGATCTTCCAAAAGCATTCTTATTGGGGTCTCGATCTTATTGGAGATTCCAAAACCAAATTCAATGCTCCCTTGTCACATCTCTGCAATAGCTTGAGAAGCATGGATGAATGGCTCGTCGACTTCTTTTGAGCTTCTCATAAACCTTCTGAAGTTGACAAACCTCAACTTTGTATCTGCATCCACATAGGATCCATGTATTTTGTCTTCGACTTCGCACCCAATCACAAAGAAAAACAATTTCAAATAAAAAACTCCATAATCCGGTTCAAGTATACGTTGTAGAACGCCGTAATATGTAGTATCGTCATCGACCAAGTTAGTATCTCTCGAACTTGCTCAAATCAAAAGCGAGCTTCCATGGTGACTCCACTATTTTGTGTAGTTAATTTTTTTTCTTCATCGAATGTGTAAAAACAGATAGCCATTAACAAAATATGAGTTGTATGAAACTGTAGTGAAGGTAGGACCAATTGCCAGCCTACGAAAATCTGTAATGGGAGTGCTTTCAAGTTGTTTCTGTAGCCATTCAATGTAGTCCCTTGGTTTTATCCTCCCCGTCTTTAGAGTTTGGTTAAATTACGGACGTATATCTTGTACTTCCCGTCAAACAACACACAAAGTGTCAATTGATATAAGCATTAACTAATAAACCAAGATACATAACCAGAAACCAAGAATTTTAAGCGCAGACTAAGCCTCATACAAAATGATATATCGGTTTTGAGTTATATATCTACGAGTTCATTATTACGAAAAGGGAATTCTAAAAGAAAGGTAATATACTACGGAGATATTTAACTCAAATATTCCAAGTGTACCCCTACAAACAAATGTAAGAATGTACTAGGAACAAGACATACAAGACCACCCAGTTAGCCAGGCAAACAGATATATGGAAGACACAAGCCAAAATCAGCTAACTATTCTTCTATTGTCGAGAAGGACTTTGTACTCGAGATGTACTCGAGTATCAAAACAGCGGTACAACTCATTTTTCAATATTCTTAACCTTAACTTTAAATGAAGTGTTACCCTGATTCACCAAAGTTAGCTTCACACTTTATTAAGCCGTTGAGAAATTACAGTTAACAAGTGAACAAATGATCCATGAAGGACTGCGATACCTTCACTAGGTTTGGAATAATACTTAGTTCTTGTAACCACTATTGCCAATAGCGATTTCCCAAGACAAATTTAAAACATCATGTTTTAACAATACTACGAACATACCTTAATCAAATGTTTAAGTGAGCATCCACTACACTGATAATTATTGTACACGTAAGTGCAGTAGACTAAAATAATAGACTCCCAATGCCTAAAAATGGCCAACACTTGATGATACCAACTGTGGGTGGGGGCTTTATGTTTAAACAAAAAGGACATAAGACTATTAAGAAGCAAATAAATTAAAAGAGTAATAAGGGAACGTTCATGTTACTACCAGAAAGAAATTATGCACTTTTAACTCCTAAAAATACATAATCCAACAAATCTAAATTGAATTCCATCATGCACATAAAGTTTGAGAATAAAGTTTGAGCCTAATTAGCTTTAGGGAAAATATGAATACCTAGTAAGGAAAACGAGAGCGGTCTTATCACTAAAGATTTTAATAGACGGTTGACTAACTTGCACCCATGATCATACCTGAACAATTCATTTAGAAATTAGATATTAGGCATCACATTCTCGGTTCTAAATGTGACAAGAAAAACACATGTGTAAAATGTAAAACAATCATATAAGAAACCCCGTATTATTACCCGAGCTTCTCTATAACAAAAACTAAACCGGTTGATGAAAACTTAGTATAAGATTATTGGCTACTCTTATTCACCGTCGGTTGTTAATTAAGAGCAGTGAAGAGGGACTTTCACCTCCACTCGTCTTTGGATGAGAGTGCTTGCCTTACCATGGTTGTTGATCCTAGCATTGATAAAAGTCAATGGGTCCAAAAATTTGGGTATCGATGGTCAAGGTGCATGTTATCATTTGTACCAAACTATGGGCAAGCTCGCACCAACAACATTTAATTGGTTAAGGGATTTGTCAATGTGGTAGTAAGAAGCATTGAGGTTCTAACCCTTGTCGTTCTGGAATCACAAAAGAGAGAAAAGAACTCACACATCAACAAAAGAAAACAAGAGCCCGTAGTCAAAACAATAAAAACACCGAACATCTAAAAACAAAAAGCTCAAAAGAAAATACTAACAAAGTGATGAAAGAATAATGTACCAAGAGCAAGAAGGGGTTCTACAACACGAGAGAAGTTGATCATTATAAATGAATTCATTATTAATGAAATCAAAGCAGTAGATATGCGATTTTTAGGTTATGGGAAAAAGCTTATATCTTTTGAAAAACCCTAAAACCCAAATTGAAAAAACAAAAACAACAAAATCCCTATAATCCGAATTGAAAACCCAAATGAATACAAATAAAACTCCAGATTACAGCAAACTTACCTCACGAACCATTGAAACAATGTAACGATTCAATAGATTTCAAGATTCAGAACCATTGATATCTTCACAATGATTCAATTGAGTTCTAAATCAAAGTAACAAACCAGAGTTTTAAAAACCAATCTAACTCTAATGATTGAAATCCTAGTATCTAAATCTTCTCGGATTGAAGATCGAGAACTAAAAAACTAAAAACCCTAACAAAAACATGAAAAACTATATCTCGTATAGATCAAGAACATCTCATGATTCTCAAACCCTAAAATGAACAAAATTTAACAGCAATCATAGTTTATTTAGAAGTTGTTAGAGATTTCACAAAACCCTAAAAATGAAAACAAAAAAACATGGATTCAATCGAAAAAGAATTGAAATTAAATTGAGAAGGAGCACTTGATGTAAATATATTTCCGGCAGGTTTGAGATCTAATTAGCGGCATCTGGGGTTATTGATCAGAAGAAGAATCAAGAAAAGGGATATCCATGGTGCTGGTTATTAGGTGAGAGATGGAGACCGGGAGCAGAGGTGAGGTGCGGTGAGGTGGGAGGGAGATGATATGCGGTGAAAGAGAGAGGAATTTTTTCTTTAGTAGGGAAATGATAAAAACGAGAGAGATGATTGTTATCATCCATCCGTTCTTTTAAGTTAAGCAAATCATGACCACATAAATAGTGGGACCCGAGAATCGATCACGGATCCAATCGGAGGTTGAGGGTCGTTGAATCGGTAGTTCCATGGTGGCAAAACGGTAAATATAATTTCTAATTCAGAGACCGCTTATTAGGCTTTCGGAATTTTTCCGTGTTTTTACCAAATCGGAGACGGCTATCTTTGGTCAACGTATCGGCTACGGTCAATGAGGGTCTCTGATGTGGGTCATAGAAACCCCATTTTCCACTAGTGTTCATTTGAGCAAACTCCCTCGTTTGAGTGAAACTCCTAGTTTATCCATACTTTCCATCAATGATGAAAAAATAGTAAAAAATAGGAAAGGTATCACGGGACCGGGCCACCTAGCCTACCGACCATGCCATGCCACTGCAATGGTCCCCACACCTCACAATCCCTTATTTTCTCATATTATTATTTCCATCATCTCATGGAACTCCATCGTTTGAGCGAAAACCTAGTTTTTCAATATTTTCTCAAATACTTTGCTCACCCACAGAAAAGCCAAAAAGCCAAATGGTCACTTGACCGACTAGGTTACTCACGTCAAATATTAAAATATTATTATTTTAATATTCTCAAAATATCGGTCGCATGAGCTTGTTCTACTCGCTCATTGAAAGCAAAGTTGAGAGCTTCCAAATCAAGATCAAACTCTTCTCCAAAATCCAAAATATTGCTCAAACACACACCATAAAATATCAAAACTCTCACGATCGAGACACTTGGGCGTCATGGTGACACCTGGGCATGCTACCTGATCCCACCAAGGCCGCCCTAAGGCTTGCAACGAGTCGTCCCACGATCTTCATACCTTTGACCTCATTTGCTATCAAATTGCTCATATTGGGTCTAAACTCTTTCCAACAAACCCGAACTCGCTCAATCTCACCGCCTGGTCCCACGACCCACCAAGGGCCTGGCCCATGACCCCTTGGTCGGGACCCTCATCTCTCTATAACTAGGTTTTACTACCTAATGCTCACATGAGCACTATTTTAATAAATTATTAAACCGCTTGATCATTCTTTCACCAACTCGGTCAACAAAGGACTTTGGTGCATGCTCACTCGAGCACTTGGGCGCCTACATGGTCGACCATCATCCCATGTAGTCGATTCCTCTTTCACTCAATGACCCATTTTCAGTAAATCATCAATTGATCGCAATTAGGTTTCAAACAAATGCTTCTGAATTATAATGCCGAGCAAGTTCAAACACTAATAATTTTATGCTGATCCAAAGAATCAACATCCGAATTAATTATACAATATTCAGTCGACTACCAATATTTTAATTAATATTTTATTTGGTCACGTTACCAATAATTTGTCGAATGAGCAATACTTGCTCAGTTGCTCGAATATTGATCCAACTATCAATGTTGATGAATTTATCGAATGAGCAATACTTTCTCAAGGGTTCGAATGTTGATCCAACTATCAATATTCAGTAATTTATTCGAAACGAGCAAAACTTGCTCAACTATTCAATATTGTTTCGACTATCAATATTCCAAATTCACCAAATAAGCAATACTTGCTTCAGTTGCTCGAATATTGATTCAACTATCAATATTCAACAATTCATCATACGAGCAATATTCGCTCGACGAGCAATATTTTCAACATCATTCATTCGAGAACCATACGTCTCAACAGACATGTTCAATTTATGAATCGTATATTCAAAGAACCATGCTCGATCTGAACAATACTTAGACTCATCGCCTAATCAAGTCAACGATCGACTAATCAAATACACGCCTCGCTTGTGACTCCACATTCGTGAGACATCAATCACGTCACATGGGGGATATAAATTAGGTTTTGGTCTCCAAGGCCCCACAAGACGTGTGTTCATCCACGATGATAAATGTGAGTAAGTCGTGCCCAATTGAGGAGTTAGCAAAGTATTGGGTGGACAATCAACCAAGTCTCTCGCACGACTGAACTAAAGTTAACACACGATTTCCCACTTTCTCACTCTTTCACTCGAGAGCAAACGTCACACTTACTAGAGATCAATGTGTTCTTACTCAAGCTCGGAAATATAAATAAGTCTCTCGAATCCACTAGTTGGAAAAGGACAATTTTTCGAGCAATCACTCTCAAGAATTACATCAATCGACTGTAACTTATTCGAACTCAACAGTTCACAAAAAACTGGCAGAAACCTTAAACATATTCACAATCCTTGATCATCATTGATCTCACACACTTCTCAGCTTCCCTCCTACAGATCAACCCTCTTTCCCTCTTTGTGACCAAATTAACTCCTGGAACAACCATTGTCTTGGTTTAGTAGGAGTCCCGATATATTGATCTCTCTCGAACTCAAAGCACTCCGTGCGGTGCATCTGTTGAGGTTAGGCAATTCGCTCGGATGAGGAGCCTGCAGATACTGATCTCTCTATTCCCTAAGAAACCAGTCAATCATTTTTTCTCCATCAACATATTGGCGACCACGGTGGGAGATTAATCTCTCGGTTGCAATCCGAATTTTCTCAAGATGTTCGATTATGGGAGGTCTCATAAGCATTCAATCTCAATTCATTATCTCCCAATCTAGTAATTTCTTCAGATTACTACTAAACTCGGTGGCACAGTTTAGGCTCTCTTATAAGCTATGAATGCTGAAAGCTCAACCACACTATTCTTGTCCCGATGAAAATCCTAAATGATGTAGTAACAAATCAATGAGAATTGTCAAGATACGAGAGCGAGGTGTTACGCCCTTTTGAAAGTTCTTCACGATCGATTATGAACCAATCTATTATTGCTCACGAAAGAGCGTTGTTGATAATCCTTCCATGTAATCACTTTGGTGATTTCTCTTCTAAGATCGTACCTACACAAGTGGCGAGACAAAGTCTACCTCTACAAGGCGTAGAAAGCTCTACCAATCTAGCTTGGGTGCTGTGAAAAACTTCGAGAATAATTCCCGCAAAATCATAAAGAAGACTCGTCCGTTTTAGCATGCTTCAATCAGAACTCTTACGATGAAAGGATAATGCCATTTTATAAATCTCTCTTGGAGGATTTACACTCTCGGATCGTGGTTGAAGCAACTGGCCGATCGACCGCTGCTTTACTCAACCAATCCGAGCAATTTCAGGATAAAGAAGTTCGCAAGGGCATGAGGAAAAACCGGTATTCTTCCGATCCGAAAATCAACCTCCATCCTCCCATGAACGTTTTGCTTGAAGGAAGTAAAAAGAAAACCGAGGGACAACAACACAAGTATGCTTCCCTAGTATCTCATGCTCCACAAAGGAAAGATAATCAAACTCAAAATGCACAAGCACCGACTCAACGTCAGCAAAACAACCAGGAGGACCCATATTTTCCTTTTCCCATTGAAGAGGTGATTGAATTATTAGAAGTCTGGATTCAAGACGATGCGATCAAATTGCCCTGCGTCAGGAAAGAGCCGACTGACAAAGAAATGGAGAATCATCGGTAGTGCCGTTTCCATAGATTTGTCAATCACCCAACAAGCGAGTGCAGATTCCTGAAGTGCATCTTTAAGGAAAAGGTTGATTCGTGAGAACTGTGGACTGAAGGAGTACACCGGAATCCTCTCCCGATCGGGATCTTCACCCTATCTGGGTAACCTGTCAAAGAAGCAGTTCAATCCTTGATCGAGCATATATGCGAATTGCTTTATCTGTCAAAGGCTCAAAAGAAAGACATGTTCACATCACTGAATCACATCGTGTCAGGAAAATATCTGTCCATTCAGGAAGTACTCCCTGAACCTCCGTCCACAAATAAATAGATGAACGACTGGGGACTTCTTACCACAGTCCATCTCAAGGGAAACGAATTCAAGAGGGCGTTGACCGGATGTTGGCATCGATCATCAATATTATTCCTTTGAAGACTCTCGTAGCTGCAGTGCATCGACGACAGAAGCTACTCATGCTCCTATCTCGACCGTGGATCACGAGGGAATACCCGGATATGGCTACATCATTCTCAAAATGAAAATTGGTTCAACTTGGACAAAGACCAACTTTCACATAATCGTGGAGGATCTGGGATACGACATGATTCTCTGACACATGTGGATTCATGCTGAGAAGAGTATTACTGACAAAGCATCTCCAACTGCATGTCTCTCTGACGAGGAGGATTTTGATCTGGTGAACATTCCATCGAGTCACCTGGAAGAGTTTCAAACCTTGATGAAACTAAAACGAAAACCTGGAGAAGATGCACTAATGTTCATTGAGAGGTTTCATGATCAGGCAAGTCTCACTCATCTTCTGTCTATGTCAGATATTCTCCCACATGTTCTACTGGTATGGGGACTCAATCCTGCTAGTAACTCTGCTGTTAAAAAATGTTATGAATGGGTAGCTTCACCACAACAATATTTCACTAAGTGGTTGAATCTAGAGCCTCTCTGGATCGAGCAACTTGCTGAGACATTTATCGCTGAAATGATATCCAAATAAAACCAAGGATATCTTGGCGTCTTCAACAATCTTGCATGAGTGTCCATATGTACCACAAAGTCAGGAAGTTTCAATAGCCGCACGAGCATGGAACCCCATTGTCAGAGGAATGCCGAATCACCAGAAGATATTCAAGGCGAAAGCAATCAAGCGAAACAAATTTCAAGGATACTACAAGTTGGCTGATATGAAGGGAAAGACGAGTGTACCAGTGATACAGGAGAATTGGCTCAAAGCTTTTAACGCCTGAGACATTCAGCGTTTTGGGGTGTTGTATATTCAAGGCACGAACAAACGCTCGAGACACCTATTGCATTTTAGGATTTTCTTTCACCTGTATTTTCAATTCCTCCAAAACGTTTGCAATTGTAATGACCCGTCCCTCCACCGATATTGTCCCCACTTAGCCATCGCGGTCATCCAAGCAAGTGTGGCGTTCAACGGGCATCGTCTGCGGTAATCCAGCATAAACTTCCCGGATGGTCACCCATCCCTGGATTACTCCCGCACGACCACGCTTAACTGCAGAGTTTCCTGCCAACTCTGGAACCTATTGTGCTGAAAAGGCCTCGGTGTTAGGAAAGGACAAATCATTACCTATATTCCATTCCATCGGCGAACCACTGCCGAAATCGGGGTATTACAGCAATACTTGCATTCAGTATTTGAATTTAGCACTTTATCAAAAAAAAATATTTAAAGAAAAATCTCTTTCAGAAAATCCTCAATCATTCACTTATCCAAAACCAATCAAAAAAATCAAAACCGAAATAAGGCCTCACATCTCTCAGAAGTTCAAGGTTCAAGAGATTATGGAAAGAAAACTAAAGGAAATCAGCAAAGAAAGATTTATGTTCTGCATTCTTCAAGACTTGCAAAGCCGCCTTCTCCAGCTCTAGCTTTTCGGTCAATCTAGTGATCTCGGCCTCCTTCTTCACCACAAACATCACCTGGAAAAGGTACATTGTTCTCAATTGCATGCTTGATAATGTTAATCTTTTGACGAAGCCACTTTACGTTAAAACCAAGCTCCTCGTATTTTCCCAAGTTATACTCCCAATCAAAGAGTATATCTTGAGTAACAGTACTTCTAGATCTGGTACGTATATTATCTATGACACGCAAGATAGCTCCTACTTTCATTGTCAAGAAGTAACTGCGTTTGGGGTCTTTTGTAACAACAATATGACCATACATCTTCCACAACTTCTCATACATATTGATATCCAATGAGAATGCTGAATCCACCAACTGATGTGTGACATGGGAGTAACTCACCGAATGGGAGATCACAAACAATCCTTGCATTAGGGTATTCATGCACCACTATGCGATTCTCAATTATTGGAGCAACTTCTACAGTCATGACAGCAGTTTCTTCTGGAACAGTCTCATCTACTCTTGGCTCGGTTTCTTCCATCGCTGAAGCAATAACAATTGGAGTTTCGGTCTCCTCAATAACGATCTCTCAATAACG